>JAKMWU010000400.1:0-48279 GCA_025327145.1 Colletotrichum sp. SAR 10_76 | reverse complement strand
CATGGCGTGCCCTCGGGGTGATCTAACGGGCGGCAGATTGCTGGCCAAGGCCCCCCCGTGCCCCCCCCCCCCCCAAAGTACCTTGCCACCCCGTGCGACGTGCAAAGCTTTCCGAAGTATGGAACAAAGCCACCGAGCCCTCTGCTCGATTGATCAAACTCCGTATCCGATGCTCATTAGCGCTGATACCAGAGTCGAGTGTAATATCGCGGTAACCTTTCTCGACGTGGGGTCTCTTCTTGTTCACCCCTTGGCCTTGCGAGGCCTCGACTCCAACAGACTTAAAAGTGCATTATACATTTGGTCAATCCCACTCGCTGCTGGCCCCAACGCTTCCCTCGAAGATGTCCATGACGTGGTTCGACGTTCTTGATGTTCTTGGACGTTCCTCGTGACAACACCCTTCCGTCTTCCTCGGTGGTATATGGATAGTCCACTCGGCAGTATTCTTCGAGTATGGTGCGGTCCATGATGGTTGCTAACAAGACCACCGGGCTACCTTGCTGAAGCAGGCTGCAGCGAAGAATGGCACTAAGAGGGCGCTCAAGTCCGAGACTCTGGTTGTTGCCGCATACAAGCTGCAGCGCTGTCATCCATAGCCATGACAATGATGGCAATTAATTCACTCCTTTCCAAGATTCCACGGCGCTCACGGCAGTGTTGTCCATTCCATTGGGTCCCTTCCAGACCGTTCTATGATTGGGACCAAGGCTGCAGCCGCCAACGGCGGCTTGGCATGCTAAACCTCTTTGTGACCCAAATAAAATGCTGGCAGACTTCAAAGGATGGTGGAGCCTGTCTTATAAATGAGGATGCCGGTGCTCAGCTGTACCGCGCTGCCTTCCCGACTCCGAAGCAGAACGTCTCCCCAGGTGCAGCAATGCTGTTCTTCCCACATCTGCGACTCAGCCAAGAAACTGAGGAGAGCCATGGCATGCCAGAGCCAAGGAACACTCTAAAGACTCGTTCGCCATAGTATATGTAATGCTGCCCGACGCTTGCGTCATTTAACCAAGGTATGGCTAATACCAAGTACATCTTTGCCCGGATTCCTATCATGTGCGTCTACTTCTACGCTATACCCCCCATTTAACATGAAATGATCGTCCTTCCGAAAATATGGTCAATTTATTCTGTGAAGAGAATTCTCTTCAAGATTGTGGAGTAATCACATTGTTCCACTTCACACGTTCCCCGCCGCTTTACTGAGGAATGAGACCCGGAACTTCCACACGTCGCACGACACGAGGCGCGCGGCACCATCTTCGCAAATGCCAAATGCATCAGTAAGTTGCACGTAGTTGCCTACTCGGTGGCTTGGTGTGGCTGCTCCTGAATGTTCTTCTGCCTTCATGGCGGCACGCTTGCAGACGAGGGCCGTGGATGGCCGTGAGATCGAAGGCAAGCTTGCAGGCGGCGTCGCAAGCTCTCTGGAGGGCGCTCTGGGGGATGCTGCCAGAGGTTGAAGTGGTTGATGAAGGGCTTGGGATGCATGGTGTTGCCGGTTCCGGTCGAAGTTGTGGTGTTCGGTGAGACGGTGTGCACACTCGGAGCCAATTCGACCGGGGCCGCAACTTCATCCATGCCTTGCTCTGCGGATGGTGGACGTTCGTGATGTGAAGATCCTGAGCTCTTCGCCGTCACTGCCCGACCCAACAACGCTTGCACCATCCAGCAGAGCGGTCAAAAGACCAAGACCTGCTCCTTCCCATCGGACTCCTTCGCTGCCGTCAATGTCCGCGGGGTTTGACGATTCTCGAGACACCAAGCCTGAGAACTGGGTCGATGCACCCCGCCTGTAGCGTTACGTACCTTTTAGTGGGTACCTAGAGGCACCGTAGCTAGGTACGCAGTTTGGCTGTGGGTAGCGCCTTTACGGCTACCCACTCCTTAGCAGCCAGAGGCTTTCAATCCCGACGCTGATGACAACCATGCAGGCGACTACCATTCGCCAGCGATAGCACTGGATACCTCACATTTGTGGTGGAGAGATTCTGTGAGACTTTGGGAGGGATTTCGAATTCTGGGCGGCTTTGTTCGGGTGTTGGTAAGGCGCAGTCTTCCAACCACCAGCTGCGGCGACGCAGGTTATGCTGTCTCTACGAAGACCTACCGTCTTTTCGTGACTATGGTTGAACGGATCTCCACGCATTTGATTGCATTTGTCTAGGTATGGAGCATCATTGTTGTGGCCTTGTGCAAAAAGGCCAACCGTCTCGTCGTGCAGTCGCCATCTTTGCAAGGCTAATGCTGCAGCGGGGGCTACAGTGGGGTTGGTGGCTTCATGCGCATTTGGCGATGGCGAGGCGATGGGGAGGCGAGGCACTTCCCGTCAGTCTGTGCACTGGCGCGGAGACCACTGAATACAGTGGCTGGCTGCTGGCTGGACGGCGGAGCCCGCCCGGCTAGTGCTGTCGAAGGGAGATGGTACCTCCCGACCGATTTGTAGTGACAAAATCGGGAGGTATCCACTAAGCGCGCTATACCTACAGAGGGTACCTCCCGATTTTTAGTGATGAAATCGGGAGGTATCCGCCAAGTGCACTATACCTACAGAGGGTACCTCCCGATTTCAGCGCTAGAATCGGGAGGTATCCACAAAACGCACTGTACTTACAGAGGGTACCTCCCGATTTTTGGTGATAAAATCGGGAGGTATCCACAAGACGTACTGTACTTACAGAGGGTACCTCCCGATTTCAGCGCTACGATCGGGAGGTAACCACCAGCCTTTCCAAGCATGAAGTTCCCCCTCACCCGCCATCAGCAAGACCACGCAGTGTAATTGGCGCGTTCAATGCATCGTGGTTCCTTTGCGTCGCATGAGGTCTGGTGCCTTGATTTGCGTGCAGGCTTGTCGGCCTCTTCTGCAGTCGCACGACTTGATGTGATGGGCAGATGGAGCGATGCCGCTTCCTGAAAAAGACGCCCAGGGTTGTCCACAGACATTGAACTGCATTGCAAGCTGGCAGGGGCCTCACTTGACGAAGCAGGAGAAGTTGAGACCTTGGTCTTTCCTTTTCCCAGGGCAGCCACGAATGACTGACGATGGGGACCGTAGGTACCGATACCCACCAAAGGATTTGGAAGAAGGAGCCGACAAGCTGCGGTGTCCAACTTGGTAAGAGAGAAGGCAGCTGCTGCCTCCCCGAGGGAAGCAAGAGACCATCCAGGTTGCACCAACTGCCGTTCCAGCAACTGCTGATTTAGCGACTGCCACTTCAGCAACCCGCCCCTGCTCCAAAGGCAAGGCCGTTGACCAAGGCGGTACGTGCCTTCCGCTGGTGCACTTTGCTGTTGCAAAAGCCAGAGGAACGACCATTTCTGCCCTCAATCCCTCACCCGTCAATCCTTCACCGGCATCCAAGTCCCATCAATGCGGCCAAGTTTTGACGGACGCAGACCTTTCTAGGCAGCTCCAGGACGTACAATTCACCTCGAGAGAACCCGGGCAAACGAACAACGTCCCGTCTGCTGCCAAGTCCCTACATCTGCTAAAACGTTGGTTCCGGGCCCCCATCTTTCGAAGCGGCTGACGAAGCACCACAACCACGTTTCCACGATCAAACTTCGCACGATCCTGGGCCGGGCATTCACAGGTTGGTAAGTCATTTCCTCCGATAAGCCTGAGGGCATATTCGTGTCTGCCGCCTGATGCTTACCATCCTGTCTTGTGCAGAGAGCCTCCCCTAACAAAACACCACACGAGACAGCGCTATGGCTCCACATGGCATCGCCGTCAATCCGACACCCGCAGAACGTCAGAACGCGGAGCAGCCCACCACCAGCCCTGCCAACGACCCCAGCGCCGACGCCCAAGCCGATGAGGACGTCGATAACGATGGCGTAACCAAGAGACGATGGCGGATATTCGGAATTGCAAACCACCGACCGGACCCCGAAGATGCATCGCGTCTTCAACTGTTGTGCTGCTGGCACAACAACCTGCATGGACCTACCGAAGCAGCATCTCCGCCGTGCGCCATAGACGACATCGGCGATGGCACCCATACGTGGGAGCCGGAGGCGGTGATCCAGATGGATGCTCCTTCGTACTGGAGAAACTATGTCAACCGGGAGGCGCCACGAGGGGCCCTCCACGACCCCGATCTGTGGCATGTCCTGCAGATTAAGCGACACTGGAAGCGCCCAGCGCACAAATTCGATTTCGAGGTTGTCTAGGAAGGCTCAGTCGAAACGAGTCGTGTGTCGGAAGCTTTTCTCTTCGACAAACACCCAGTCCTTTTAGAGGCCTACTGGAATGCCCATGGCGGGCGCGACAAGCACATCAATCAGCCGAAGAAGCAGAGACGAGCAAGCTGGGGTGAGGACGATTTCCAGCCATGACTCTATGTACATAGATCCTGGGGCTAGCAGGAGGAGTGCGTTTCGGAGAGGGTTTACAGAAAGGAAGCTTGCCGGGTGTCGAGACCACAAGACAGAGGCGCCTGATCAATCTTAAACATGGGAAAAAGCCCATCTTTTACTGCGAAACCAATGTGACGCTTCGTGGTGAAGGGCTTTGGAGGCCCAAGATGAGTGGTGACCCGACATTTTCCGATGAGCTGGCTTGTTGTCATTCTGGCCGCGCCATCATGGCGATTTACCAATGAGTAGTCTCCTTCGATCGAGAGATGCCTCCAGACAGTTGGGGCTAAAGGCGTTGTTTTCAGACTTTCCCGGCTTGACGGGCCGTCAACGCTGGACCGTATTCGTCGTGATGCCTTCAACATGTAAGGCGGAAGTTGGGCGGGTATGCCGGCTCGGGTCGGTGTCAGCCATCACTCGCCACCAGATTAATCAAACCACTTGACGCACCTGTTGGCGAGCTCAATCATGCCACTATATTTGCTATTCGAGTCCGACAGGCTTTTCTAGCAAATGAGCGTTCTCGCGAGACGTGACCTTGCGGCGAGCTTAACGGTTTTCGCGGCTAGGCAGAACGGAGCGATAATTACCAAGCTGCTTCCCGTAAGCCGTCTTCTGTCCACTCGAGGCCACTGAAAAGAACAGAAAACGAAGATGGGTGGGCAGTGAGACCCGATCGATCTGGTACCTTCGAGACGCCGACCCGGCCGGCGGGACGGAGTGACCCTCTAGGTCGGTCCGTGATTGGGGAATCGGACTTCAGCCAATTAATGGGACCGAGAAACGCTTCTGGACTTTCTTTTCTGGAAAGTGGCCCAGCTGCATGTACTCGGTGGTGATGGAGCGGCGGACATTGTGAATGTCAGCGCTGCGGACTCTCTAAAAGCTCAAGATCATTTCAAGGTAGCAAGGCCCTGGCTGATTATTTACATGGTTGATGTCAATCACCAGTCCTTCATCTATCCCATGTCTTTCGCTGAAAGTGTATCCGGTGCCGTTTGAAGAACCGCATTGTGTAATGACGATGGCTGCGACGGTGCCATGTTTTTGGCGGAGCGCATCCTTCACTGCAGACCGATTTGTCACTCAGCAAGGATGGTAATGCATCCTCGCGTGGGTGTCCTTCTTTTAATTGCTCGGGGTATCGGTGGTGGCCTCTTTCAAGGATATGGCTGACCTCGTCGGAAGCCCGCACTCACTCTCTACCTCGAGGATAGTCGTCTTGTTGTTTGCGATGCCGGATAGGCGCACCGCGGCACTCGAGTTCTGAATTTACCAAGTCTTGCGACCTGGTGTTGAGACCAGCCTAACGGTCTGTCCTGGGGATTCCAAACGTGTGGCCTTGCAAGTAATGTGACGCGTGTCTTGAATCACAAAGATTCTTTTCTCTCGGGAATAGGAATTCCCCTAAAGATATCAACATTTAGAACAATCACACAGTTCAACGAGGCAGGATAGCATCAAGTTGGCTGAACCATTAAAGGTACAGGTGCCGTCTTGGACAAGTGGAGTGAATAAGCATATCTCGCCTCGGCAGTGAGAGCCCTTACGTAAAATCAGTACTCGCTTCAAGTACCGTGCGATAGGTACACTTAATAGCAAGAAGAGTGATGAGACTTTGTCGTTCGAGTGGTGGCATTGTACCGAGCCATCTGTCAGGATGATTCTGGTTGGTTTATGAGATGACAGCCGGCGGAATGGCGTCAACGTCAATGCGTTTGAAAGGGGGAAGCTCGGCGATATTATTGTCATCATCGAACTTGGAGCTTGCAGTAAACCTCCCTTATTTGTAAGTAAAAGGGGAATCATGCAGCAACGCTATGATCTTATGAAAGTTTGGTACAATTCAACGAGAAGTTCAAAATGCAGTGAATAGTATGGGAAGTGCACCTGAATCGAGGAAAACAAAGGTTATAGTTTATCCCGGTGACTGATTGAAGTGACGAGCATGCAGGCAGCTGACACAAGGATCAAGGAATTTATTTGAAGGGCAGATGCAGCGCAGTACTCTTCGTCGCCAACCCACAGTTCGTAGACACCAAAGTTGGAGCGGAGGACAGTAAGTGTCAGGACTTGGGTAGCTTTTGGGTAAGTTGCACAAACGGCCCTCCGAGGGAACCCAACAGTCAAGTTTTAGGGTAGGTTCGTCGTGTTCAATATCTGAAGTTAACACCTCAACTCCAACTACCGATACGACGGTGAGGGCGAAATGGGAGTGTATGAACAGATAGAAGATTGAAGTTCAACAATTCATCTGCCAACTTGGGCGTGGTCTTGGTGGAACTTGTCGTAGCCTAGGGGTGAAGTAGAGATACGGAGATGGTAGTTGAACTTCAATCACCGAATGAAGCTCCAGGACGCTGGTGATTGCTGTGACTGGGAGCTTTGCAGCAGCATGAAAGATGACGTACACGGCGTCAACAAGATGAAGTATGCAAGGGAACAAGGATTGTGCATGATGAGCGGGGAGACGCAGCGGGCCACAGGAGATTCTCACTAAGACTGTCAAGTTGACCAAACTCTCGATCATGACGTATGAAAGACATTCCATAGAGAACATCAATAGGAGGAGCCAGCAAGGCTCACCAATAGCATCAGATGATTTCCGACTGATCCATGCGAGCGCTGATGACTGCAAAGCGGTGGGGAGGTGGCAAGGTCTTGACATATGTGGAGTGTTTCCCGCGAAAGCCTCTGATGATGAAAGGGGAGACGGTGGAATGGAAGATAGCTTTCAATATGAAGCTGGAACGGGAGAGTCTCGGTCGGCATGACGGGCATGATCCAGATTACCGCCATGCATGGTGATACTCAGACATCATTAGTGGTAAATTGCACATGGAGACAAACGAACCTGCCCACTGGCGATTCACGCTCTCTTCATATGCCCTCATAGGTGGCCATTGAGATTTCTCTGTGAAGCCTAGGCTATCCTAGCCCTCAAGAGTCAAACGGCAGTCAACAAGGTGCGCCTCCTGGCGGTAAACTGCGAAGAAGAAAACTTAGAAGGGAAGAGAGACAAGAGAAGCAGGGACTATATTGCACATCTCCCGCAGATGTGAAATGAAATGAGGACGGATGATAGCTAATGATGTTGATTGTTACCCGAGCACTACTCAGAGCAGGGGCTTTGTGTGTATCGCGGCAATGGGGCCCTTGGAGTTTGACGACAGTTCTCGCCAGGGCTTTCGGATCGTTTAGTGGAATGGCAATCATGCCGGCCCCGCTGCGTGGGCCTGATGACAACGGGATCAAATATGATACTGAGTCTCCCGTGGTAAGGCCGCTATTCGAAAGGCTGCTTTTCAAACACAAAGGTCATTCGTGATCGTTGAACTGGACTTAGAGGGGCCGGTAAGATTGTCAACAAGTCCAAGTTGGTGCGGCACGCACTTGGATTTCATCATGTTGAACTGCTACTAAAAATATGTCTTGCTCTATAAATCTGTAGCTTGAGTTATCTTTTGATCGAGACAGATGGAGGGTTTGTTCAGTATCGGCATTATCATCCCCCTGGTGGTAAGATGCTTCACGCCGGTCATATTGCAACTGCAGAGCAGAGCGATTCGGGCAATGTAGCATTACACGGTCAAGTATGCCGAAGCTGAGGATCTAGAGACGGGGGGCAATTGACGCAGAGGATGGCTTGCTAAGTTGTAAGCGACAATGCGACAGCCGATGTGGAGGTGAAGGCCTTCTTGGGACATGTTGGCGGACGTATGGGGGCATCCTATTTGTTATGTCTTGGTAATTTCGGTTACAGGGAACCTAGAGGTGTCCTTAACTCGTCAACCGTATGAGAACTGTGTCAAAGGCTACCACTGCTGTGGGATCTTTCTCGGAGCTTACAGTAAGATTTCTCACGAGCTGTCACTTCTGAAAGTTCCCACTGTTATGGGAGCCTTGAATATGCGGTCTACGCACTCTACGTACATCAGTTTGGATGCTTGGGTCTCGAAACATACGCCAGAGTGCTGTAACGAGACATGAACGACTTGCTTTCACAGTAAAGTCAGGTCCGTGGTTTGACGCAATTGCTGAAATCGACAGCTAGGCCAATCGTACATTGTCTCTGATCAGTTCTGACGGTGTGGATTATCGGTTTTGGGGTACACTAACATCGGCAGATCACACTTTCTGAGATGAACTAAGCCGGGACATATGGTTTGCTGTTTAGAGGGTAAGCACTGCGTTCTGCCATGGTGCCATGAAAACATCCTCGCATGCAAGCCTTTATGGGTAAGAAGGATGTTTAGATTTGAGGATTAGCTGCTGTTATTGGCGAAGTCCTTTTCGTATCTCCAATCTAGATTTGTATCTAAGGCGTGCGGCATTTACTGGTTTGTGGAAAATCCGCAATCATTGCTGTCTAGACCCCAAGCTTCGTTGCCGAGGGCATGTCAAATGCACAGCATAAGCGACACTTCTAGCCGCCTCAAAACCAGACTTCGACATCAGCACCTCTACTGCATGCATGGTACCGTGTGGTGAATGAATAATTCTTAGTTTTGCGATTGTTCTGGGAGATGTTTGTTGACAAGGATGTCCCGAGGGGATCTAGTGACTTCGGGAGATTCAGCATCGTTCTGTTCTCACTTTGGCTAGCCAAATCGGCGTACTCATTGGATCTCGACTCCCATGGTCAAATCCTTTGTTTACACTTTTTTCTTTGCGATGACTCTAACATTTGCGAGCTTGTGCTTCTGCATGTTTAACCACCGACAGGTTGCGTAGCCAATCTAAGCAAAGTTTCAAGGGAATGAGGGTGAAGGCAGCCAGAAGACCCCCAAGCCATTCTATGAGAAGCGAAGGCTTCTGCGTCTTTTCCTGTAGATGGTTCCCGAGGGTAAGTACCATCGAGACGCACAGTCTTCAACCCTTCCAATCACTGACTTTATGCAAACAAGCGTATTCGACAGGTTTCTTTCATTTCATTTTGACAGGTTTGCCGTGCCTCCAATTGCTGCAAGCCATAAAAACATCTTCCTTCCCGATATCAGAACAAGCGATGCCAACAAGATTTACTTCAAGCCTGGTCTGTTTGAATGAATGTGACTGATGAGAGCTGTTCTTGGTTTAGGCTTGATAGATTTATAGGAGCCGTTCTAAGCCCACAAACACAACCCTCCAAGTCCAACAGAAGCAGTGCTGGCGAGGACAGTCAAAGATGTTGCGGTCTGCCATTCGTCGCTGTGGATTTTGCTCCTCGCAGTACTATGTGTAGTTTTCTCACAGGTCGTATTGAGTAAGTGAGCTTAGTCGCAGATTTGATTGACGAGAAAGAGTTGCTGGCCATGACAGCTCTCACTTGTGCGTCCCCTGGGTCGCTTGGGGGGTTGTGAACACTGGCACGGCAGTCAAACAAGAAAGTCGTGGAAAAACACGAGACGATACCGTTAAATAGCCTGTACAAACCACCTATTCAGAAGAAACCGAGCACCGTCTGGGTAGACTGTCTGAGCAGAGTTCACCTTGGAAACCCGCGGCTGCCCTCAGTCGATGAAGCGGTCTTAGGCCTCGAAGAAGCATGATGACCCTTTTCTTTTTCGGGCGTACTAGGGCCCTCGGTCAGTTAAAGAACGATCTTTGCCCGGGTACATCAAATGTGATTGTTTTGACACAAGACAACGTGCCGTAATGTACCTGGCCTCCAGAGAACTCTTTCATTCCTAACGCCTTACTCACAGGCCTTCTCTAGACGTTCAATGCAATCCTCGCAAGACTTACTAGGACCTCAGCCTGAAGCTGTAGCAAAGAAAGAATCGGTGCGAATTACACCTCTTCAAGGATTCGCTCATGTAGCGAGTCTTGGGTGCCTGGCCCTCCGCTACTTTCGGTTCCCGTCGACACCGTAGCGTTTTGGTTGAACGACGGCTTTGCTGTCAGAAGATAGAGAAATGGCTTCATTGTTGACAATAATTGCGACAGCTAGATCTCAAATTTGAAGCCATAGCTATCTGATGTATTATTAATGGAGTTAAGCTTCAAGATAAGATTTTGATCCTTTTATAGACGCCTCATCTCGTCTTCTAGCTCAGCGACAATGCGTCTCAGATTTCGTTGGCTGTGACACTCAATGATTGCCAATAGTCTGAGACCAGTCAACGTTCAATTTGTGCCAAATCCTCTATTGGTGATAGCTTTGGACCCGTTTGCAGTCCTGTCTTAATTTTCTAGTCTATTCATTGAATCCCTTTGCATCGTCTGCAAACTCAACTGGTGACCATCTACAAGACAATGTGCGTGCGAATTCAGATCCCAGGGGACTTAACAGTAATTTGCTATATTAGATATTTTTGTAGGATTTCGTTGATTTCTGTAGACTAAACCCACTTTGATCATGTGAGACACGGAGCTATTGTAGCTCCTGTAGTTGTAAGGATGGCTGGGTCCTTGATAGGGGTATTATTGTGAGGGATGTCACTGCTTAGTTATGATTTCTGCAAAGTGATGCGTTTTAGCAGAGCGGAAGGCTGTCTAACACCTGCACTGAGTGAGGTATCATAAGGATAGGGATAGTTTTTATCGGAGTGAAGATTGGTGAGCTGCTGGTATATTTTCTGAAGTGCTTGCTGGTTGGTGAGTATAGATGATGGAAGTATTATGGGTGTTATGAGGCAAATTGCGAAATATGATGTAGCGCCCCCTTGTTATAGTTAGCTATCTAATAGTAGGGTCTGCTAATAGAAGCTGGGGATTAATATATAGTAATAGTATACTAGGTTGTAGTCTAGGTTATAGGTTATAGGCTTATAGTAGATTAGTCTTTAGAGGCTAAAGTAATTAGTTTTAAACTTAATAAGTAATTTATAGTAAAAGTAAGCTAAGAGTATCCTAAGGATAAATATTAAGTTAATTACTAAAGAACTATAGAAGTTTAACTATAAACTAAGCTTAAAGTTATCCTATATATAAGTCTAATTCTAAATATATTCCTTTATACTTTAAGTTAATTTAAATTATCTTAATCTAAAATAATCGTTTAGCTTTTAAGTTATATTAGATTATATTAATCTAATATAATTATTATCTTATTATTATATAACTTAGTCTATAGTTCTTTTATTATTAAGTAAGTTTTTATTATTTCTATAGTTCTATAGTATAAATATTCTATTTTAGCTACTTAATACCTAAATAGGTTATTTAGCTATTATCTTTATTTATAGGTTATAATATTAGGTCCCCTTTTTAAAAGTCTTATCCTTAAGACTTAATATAAATAGGTTATTAGTTTTAGGTTAGGGATTTATTAATTATACTTCTTAATTTCTTTATAATACTAATATTATATTAGGTTATATTTAAAAATTAAATTCTTATAAGGCTTATTATATTTAAATTTAGTATAACTATAAAGCTCTTAGTATTCTTATTAATTACTATAGTTATAATATAATACCTTATTCCCCTTATTTTTAGTATAACTAGGTATATAAGATAGATCTTATTAATTTAAAATATTATAATAAGTATATAAAATAGGGTTTCTTAAACTATAATAATAATAATATAGTAAATACTTATAAATACTTTAGTACTTTAGTATTTTTTTTAGTATTACTAACTTTAGTAGTAAATTATTATTTTAATAAGTAAAAAAAAGTAGAGTAAGAAGAGGAAGAAGCTAAGGAGGTATTAGAAGTACTATAAATTTAGCTTATTACTACTCTAAGTTACTTATCTTATCTTTAGAGGTAAAAGAAGTTTTTAAAAGAGTATAAGTTAGATTTAATTTATTAAGGAATATAGTCTATTAATAAATAGGAGGCTAAGGAGTATACTCTAGAAGCTTAGGAATCTAAAGTAATAGAGGACTTATTATTATAAGGGGCTTAGAATAAGTTAGAATAGCTTTCTTTAAGTATAAGGTTTATAGACCTAAGGATTCCTCTAAATATAAGGTTTTCTAAGGTTTCTTAGTTACTTTCAAGCATTCTTAGTTAAATAAATAGTTTTCTTTATTATAATCTATTTACTTCTATTAATAGTCTAATATATTTATATAGATATTAGATATATAAGTAATTAGAGGTATTTATAATATAAACTTATTTATTTAGTATAAGTATTTCTTCTTATTCTTAATATTATTACTAATAGGTTATAAGTTCTTCTATTATATTAGTAATATTTTTAGCTAGTTCTTATATATTATCTTTATATTTATACCTTTTCTATTTAATAAAGTATTAATATCTTTTAGGTTCTTTAAAGTAGTTAATAATATATTTAACTTTATATTTTAGTTTATTATTTTCTATAATAATAAAGTTATTTATTTATAATCCTTATAGTACTAACTTAAGTAGTAAGATATAAAATATTAAGTAATATTTTATAGTATCTAGGAGTTTAAGTTTATAGTTAACTAGTAAAATAACTTATAAGATTTTAAAAGGTCTAAGTTTTTTATAGTTAAGTTTATTACTTAGTTATTTAGTTTTAATATTTTACTATATAAAGTAGGTACTATCTCCCTTTTTTAAAGTTAGTCCCTTAATCCTTTATTTATTACTAAATTTAGCTATTCTTTATTATATAAATTTAAGTTCTTTTTATATATTTTCTTAGATATTCCTTATTTATTATACTAAGGTAATAGCTTTAACTATAGCTAAGCTTACTTAAGGTTCTCTATAAATAATAGGTTTAAATCTATAGTTAAAATAGAAAGGGGATTTCTTAGTATTTTTTCTTATTATACTATTATAAGTAAATTAAGTAATAAGTAGTAGTTTAACCTAATTATCCTAGTTATAGTTAATATAAGTATAAAGGTAAGTTTTAAAAATTTAGTTAATTCTTTTTATTTATCTATCTATCTATAAGTAGAAAATAATAGATATTAATTATTTAATACTAAGGTATAATATAATTAATTTCTAAAAGTTAGAGGTAAAGATTTTATTTCTATTTAATATAATTTCCTTAAGTATTCTATAGTTAGTAATAATATATTTAAGGAATATATAAGTATATTTTTTAGTATTATTTACTTCCTTATATAAAATAAAGTAGGTATACTTTATAAGTTAGTCTATAATAATAAGAATACTATTATAATATACTCCTATAAGAAGTTCTTAGAACTTTAATAACTTAATAATAAAGTTAAGTAATATAGACTACTAAGTAGTTTATAATATTAGTAAAAGTTATAGTATACTATAAAGTTAATATTAAGTAGGTTTACTTTTTAAGTAAACCTTATAATCTTTAATTACTTTTATTATATATTCTCTAGTAACCTTTTCTCTATACTATTATTATAGTTATTTCTAGGTTTTTATAATTCCTTAGTAACTATATATAAAGTAAATATAAAACTCTATAATTACTTTATTATCTAATTCGCTAAGTAGGCTAGTATTAGATCGTCTAGCTATTATTAAGAGTTTAGTAGCTAATATTAAGTCTCTATTATTATTTCCTTTAAAAATTACTTAAGTTTTTTTAAGTATTAGGATATTATAGTTTAGTTATTAGCTAAAAGCGTTAGCTCTACTATTATTTAATCCTTTTTAATAGATAATTTAGAAGTTAAATTTAGAAAGGAATTCTAACTATATAACTTATTATTTATTTAATACTTTTAAAGTTATAAAATATAAGAAGTTCTTATAATCTAAATATATAAGTACTTTATAAATTATTCTAAATAGTTTAAATCTCTATTCCTTAAATACTTTAATAATTACTATAAGTTCTTTATTATAGATTTAGTAGTTTAGCTTAAGTCTATAGAGCTTATATAAAAAGAAAGCGTATAAGTATAACCTTCTTTTTAAATTTTATTATAATAGTTATACTCTAAAGGTATAATTTAAGGAGTTTAGTTCTATTTTAAACTACTTAGTAAGGTTTAATATTATTAAGATTAATTTACTACTAATAAGGTTTTTAATTTTCTAAAAAGCTATTTATTATAGTTCTTTTTATATAAATAAAGTATTTTTATAGCTAAAGTTAATAAGAGCTATATTAATCTTATTATAGTTCTTAATAAATTTTTAGTAGAAGTTAATAAAACTTAGGAATTTTTAGACTTCTTTAAGGTTCTTAGGTATTAGCTATTCTTTAATAGCTTTAATTTTATTTTCTAATATTCTAATTTCTCTAGGGGTAATAATAAATCTAAAGTATTCTATTTTTTAAGTATAAAATTTGCTTTTTTTAAGTTCTATTAGAAGCTTAGCTTCCTAGAAAGCTTATAAGATATAGTAGATATCTTCTTTATATTTTTTTAATATTAAGGAGAATATAAAGATATTATTTAAATAGATAACTATATAAATATTAATATATTTATATAAAACTAAATTAATTATATTTTAAAATATTATAGAAATATTAGTAAAGCTAAAAAGTATAATAAAGTACTTAAAATATCTTTTATATATCTTAAAAGTAGTTTTCTATTCTTCTCTTTACTTTATTCTAATTAGGTTATAAACCTTTTTAAAGTTAAGAGCTATAAACTAGTTAGCTTTATAGAGAAGTCTCTTTATTTTATTAATAAGTAGTAATAAGTAGTAATTTTTAATTATTATTTTATTAAGTATATAATAGTTAATATATAGTTATAGTTTATTATTCTTCTTTAGTATAAATAAAATTAGACTTCTTACTAGTGAAATTAAAGGTTTAATATATCCTTTCTTAAGGTTTTCTTTAAGGTATTTATTTAAAACTTCTATTTCTATAAAGTTAAAGCTATAGATTTTATTAAATTATAGTTCCTTTCTTTCTCTAAAGGGAATTTTATAGTTAAAGTTAATATATTTAGGTAGTTTAGTTTTTAATTTAGCTATAAAAAGTTTCTTATAAATTTTATATTTTTTTAGGATAGATAAAAATAGATCTTTCTTTTATTTAAGATCTATTATTATTAATAGTTATAATATAGCTTCTTTTACTTTAAGGTAATAAATATACTATTTTACTATTTCTTATTTTATTAGCTTATTTAAAGCTTACTCTCTATAATACTACTTAGGGATTAAGTTATTATAATCCTAATAGAGTTAGCTTTTACTCTAATCTATTTATAGGTTATTTATTTATAGCTAGAGTAACCTTAGTATAATATTATATATTCTTATATTAGTAATATTAAACTAGATTCTTTCTTTCTAATTTAAGTATTTTATCTTAAGAAATATAGTTTTATTATAGATAGTACTTCTTTTATACTTAAATTCTTCTCTTTTTACTATATATAAAGTATATAGTTATTCTTTTCCTCTCTATTATACTTTTAGCCTATTAATAACTTAAGAAGTAATAAAATTTACTTTAGTTCTATTATTAATTAGTATAAATGTTATTTTATTATTAATAATAACTTTAAGCTCTATATTATTCTTATATTTTTATAATATCTAGTAAATAGATTTTTTCTTTATTACTTATTATAATCTATTATTAATAAGTAAGTTTAGTTTTTTAACTACTTAAGTTATTTTAAGTAGGTAATTTATTTTCCTTCTTATACTACTTTAGTAAGGCTATTCTTATAGATTTTAACCTAAGGTAGCTTTAATCTATTTTTTATTATTCTCTATATATAAGCCTTATCTTAATAATAAACTTAATATTTATTATACTAATATTTATCCTACTTTATATTATTATTATATTAATATTTTATAGGAAATTAAAAGCTTAGTTAAAAGGTAGTAATCCTTTTATTAAAAGTTATTATTATCTATTTAATTATAATATATATTATATAGATATCTTTAATAGATTTATTATTAAGTTTTTAGAGGTAGAACTAATAGTTATATTTATCTCTTATATATTCTTTATATTTATTATAAAGATATTAAAGCTAAAAGAGGGTTTAATAAAGTTAGTAATTACTTTTTAGTACTAAATAGTCTTCTATATATAGCTAAAAGGTATAGTTCTAATTTTATTAATCTACTAAAGTACTATAAAAGTAATATTATTATTTATTTTAAAATAAGTTAACTTCTTAATACTTTAGGAGTTACTTAGTTCTATCTTCTTAGTTATTAGATTCTACTTTAGAGCTAAAGTTATCTATACTAAAAGTAAACTTATAAATAATCTCTACTTAAGTATACTATTAAGTAATATTATAAAGTTTATTTAAGTTATAAAGTAAACTTTTATTTTCTCTAAAGGTTTAGTTATTAGTTATACTAAGGAGTTACTACTCTATTAGAGGATTATATTAATATTTTAGTTCTTCTTTAGATTCCTCTTTAACTTATTTATTAAGTTCCTAATTAATTTATTTAATTCTTATAGGGTTTCTTTATATATATTTATATTATTCTATATATATAGTAATTGCTCTAAACTATTAGTACTAAATAGAGTTATTTAGTTCTTCTTAGATTTTTTAAAGATATATAAGTTAAGTAATCTATAATTACTTAAATTATTATTTATTATCTATTTTTAGTTCTTAAGTATAAGTAGTAGATAAGGTATTAATAGGTTTAAAATACTAAATTTATAGTATTTTATTAAGTTATTTTATTAGTACTTTAGTAATCTTATTATTATTATAATATATTATAGCTAAGGTTTTAAGCTTATATAGATAATATCTTAAGTTTTCTTTATTATTATAGTAAATTTAGTAGTTATTATTATAGTATCTAGTTTATAACTAAGATATATATAAAGCTTTTATAATTATATTAATTTATTAAGGTTATTTAGCTATTAGTTTTTAAAGTAGCTTTTTAGGTTATTTATAGTTTCTAGCGATATATCTTTATTTATTATAGTTATAATATTTAGAGTTCTAAGGTTTCTTATTATTAAGTTTAGTTATTATACTAAGGTTTATAAGTTTACTATATTATCTATATATAGTGCTTTAGTAGGTATTACTTTAGTTATTATAAGGTTTATTATTACTCTATTAGTTATTAAACTTATACTATAGTTACTATTAATATTTATATTTAGAGTTAGCTCCTTATTATCTTTTACCTTTCTCCTTCCTTTATTTAAAGAGCTAATTATTAATTTTAATAGCTATATTAGTATACTAGAGGAAGTCTTTAGGTTTATTTAGTTTAACTATTTCATTCTTAATATTATTTTTAAGTTTTTAGTAGAATATAAAGATCTTAGTTTCTTTAGTAAAGTTTAATTAAATACTAAGTTATTAGAAAGTAGTAGTATATTCTTTAGCTAACTTAATCTATTATAACTATATAAGGTTATATTTAATTTAGTGCTTTTTATTTAGATCTTAAAAAAAGGATTATAAAGTATCCTTAAATCCTTAGAAGTTACTATAGATATTATATATTTCTATAGAGTATTTATCTAAGGTTTTATACTTAAGGAATTCTTCTTAAATAGGTTTAAACTACTTAAAGGCTTATCTATAAAGGTAAGTAGCTATATAGATAACCTTCTCTATCTAATTAGTAAAGTTATTATAATAGAAGTTCTAATAAGTTTAGATTTAGATTAAGAATAACTTAAGTTATCTTTAAGTATTATTATAAGTAATAAGGTTACTAAGTTTAAGTTTCTATTTTCCTCTTATAGGGGTAGTAATAATATTAGTAGTAGTTTAAAAAGTATTAACCTTATTTTAGAGTTTTTATATAAGAGGATTATTACTTTATCCTCTTAAGTAAGTAATATTATTTTTAAGATCTATAAATCTTTAAGGTTTATTACTAAGTTTTTAGATTATCTACTTAAGGCTTTAAAGCTTATTAGCAGTTTTATTATATATAGTTTATATTTTAGTAATATTATTATCCCTTTTTTTAACTTAAGCTTAAAACTTATTATAAGTTTCTTTCTTAAGGGTAACTTTATTATCTAAGTCTACTATTATTAAAGCTTCTTTAAGTTCTTTAGCTAGGCTTTTAGCCTACTATTAAGAAGAAAAAAAGCTTCCTAAAGTAAGTAACTTAGTAGAAGTATATAAAGATATTTTTATCTATACTATTAGTAGGTTTTAATAGTTAACTTATTAAATAAAAGTAATTAAAGTGTTATAGTTAGCTATCTAATAGTAAGATCTACTAATAGAAGCTAAAGATTAATATATAGTAATAATATATTAGGTTATAGTTTAAGTTATAAGTTATAAACTTATAGTAGATTAGTCTTTAGAAACTAAAATAATTAGTTTTAGATTTAATAAGTAATTTATAGTAAAGGTAAGCTAAGAGTATTCTAAGGATAAATATTAAGTTAATTACTAAAGAGCTATAGAAATCTAATTATAAACTAAACTTAAAGTTATCCTATATATAAGTTTAATTCTAAATATATTCCTTTATACTTTAGGTTAATCTAGATTATCTTAATCTAGAATAATTATTTAGCTCTTAAGTTATACTAGATTATATTAATCTAATATAATTATTATTTTATTATTATATAACTTAATCTATAGTTCTTCTATTACTAAGTAAGTCCTTATTATTTCTGTAGTCTTATAGTATAAATATTCTATCTTAGCTACCTAACGCCTAAGTAGGTTGTTTAGCTGTTATCCTTATTTATAGGTTATAACACCCCTAGCAAAGTGTTTAAAAAGGTGAAGCGACACTGGAATAACAGTCCTTTTACAGCATTAAGCATAAGTATTTATTATTATCACTAAATTTATCTTAACAACTTAGCTGATTATGTTATATATGTTATGCTGGTTGGCTAAAATGGCGTGAGTGCATCTGTGACAGCTGTTGGATAGGAATGACGGTCCTGCGATCTATATACAGAAAGTCAGATCGCAGTACTTGTGACCTTGGACACTCGGTTAAACTGCTACTGGCAAGGCTCACAAAGCTTCTGATGAATTCTGGGAAGTCTTTGACAGCTTTAGGGGAGTATAGAAGTTGACTTTCTTCTGCTTAACGTCCAACTTGAACGTCCAGGAACGCATGAGTAGGTATACTTACAGATCGAAAGTCTCCAGGTGGTGACTCTGGGCAGGAAGGGGTGAGAAGCTGCATTCTGCAGTATGACCCATTCTATCAGCTTCGTCGTCACGCCTTGAGTGCTAATGGCATTTTGTAAGTCTGAACGATTGGCATCCTGGGAGCTTGAGTAATGTCAACCATCGGCTCTGCTCTTTGAACAGTGGGCAAATACACTCGAAAGTACAGGCAAAGCGTAGTCACAGAGCACTGTGCGTGTAATCATTTGTTTTGAAGTTTCATTAAGTTTCATAATCATTATTCTTCCTTAGTTAGACATGATTGGAGGTATCAAGAAAATACGTACGCTGAAGCTTCGATATCAAAGCGCAATGTGGCCATGATGCGCCTTTTTCATTATCCTGAGGTCTTCAAGCCTAAAGATTGCAAACTATTGTTTGAACAGGCAAGCTGACGTCGACAAGAGATTAAGATGCGAGAGAGTCTCGAGACTCATTGGCTCTCGTCTTCCATGTCGCATTTTCTGCTATGAAGTTGAGTGTCTGCTCAGGGAGCATGTGCTACAAATACGGAGTGGATTTGTTCTTCTCGCTTCGAATGTGTAGTTGATAAAGGCAGTCAAAGCTGTGTTGCTGGCTTTGTCTTGGACTTCAAGGACGTGCGGAATGGAAAACGTAGAAGCCGAGGAGAAACTTGTAAGCGGAAGTACAAAACGATGAGTGGACACGAGGTTGCTCATTAGCATGCTGTCCTAAACCAAGAATTGTCGGTAGAATTGTCGATAAGTTTTGTCTCGTCTTCTTGCTTCCTGCTGTTGAGACGAAGAAGTCCCCTTTTATGTAATCTGCCGCTTGGGTCTTTCCGTTCAGATAACTTGGACTTTGCAGAGCAGATTTATTTCCACCTCAGTGAGGATTAAGGGACTCCTCATGGTAATAATACTTCTCTCATCTTGCCAGACGCTGCCGACAACGTTGATTCATCGTTGACGCATCCTTGGTGCAAGACTTTTGGGAGCGCACATGATGATTGCGAAAATTGGAACTCCTTCTTGCAAGTACCTCGTGGGTCTATAAGATGTTGAAGGTATCAGGTTTGTCACTTTATGCTTCACAAGATGTTGGGAACACCAATCGGTCAAGTTCATAATCAGTCTTGAGAGGCCGTGGAGACGTTGAGGACTGCGCTAGCAAGGCGCGAGGAATACTGTTACGCCAAGAATCGGACATCCAAGCAAGACACGAATGCTTCTGGTGATGTTCGGGGATGTTGGGCAGTCCCCAGATGTCCAAACCGGAAAGAAAGCTTTGCTGTTTGTTGATACTTGGAGATTGGTGAAGGTAGGGGTTCGATGGTCGTTGTGATGATCGTGTCGAAGAGTAAAAGACTGTCGGATTAGGGAGAAATCTTGTGACTGAGACGATCACGGTTTTTTACTGCCGGAGATTCCATCGGGCTGGTCAGGACGTCTGATCAACTCATCAATAGGATATCAATATCTCTTCTAGCAAATTTTTCGATATATTCCACTCAAGCCGAATGGTCGTACTCATTACGCCAACATTCCGCTTTTGCTGCAACCAGACCAAGTCTGTTGAATGTAGAACGATGCATGTAAGTCGCTTGTTCTCCCGGGAGCAAATGCTGAAGGCTTGCAAGGAGACCAACAAATTCATTCATTAGGACCTTAGTGACGGCTCCAATACAACTTCAACTCAACTGTAAGAACGAACCCTTCTGCCGCATCAACCGCACGAAACCGTGTTGAAGCGCGATAGCACGCATGTCGTTGGATCTGGAATGTACCCTTCTGTTTGAATCATGCATAATTGATTGACTCTTGCAAGTCTAACCTAATTCATTTCCCTCGTAGACCATCTGCTGTGACAACGTCTTCGATCCACATATCTGTATCACTGCCTGGCCTCTACCCCTCGGGATGGTCTCAGCCATTGAGTCACACTGACGAACATTGGGATGCGTCAGTGGCTCATTGACAGGCATTCATCAGCGCCGCCGGCAAAGTGAATCGCTTGACGCGAGTCAAAGCCAGAATCAAGTTCATAAAACCCCTTTGAAAAGGATCAATACCTCATTCGTGCATCAGAGGCTAGTGTCGTGATCCATAGGAGTGTGTGTTCATGAGCTCCTTCGGGTTAAAAGCGTCTTGCTAACATCCTTCGAATGATAGCAGGGCATGTATCTCAGCTCCCGACGGATCCAACATATTGTAAGCTCTGCAACGTCGTGCCAAATGACAATCCTTAGTAATTAATCATCTTCAGCAATAGAAGTACCACACAGGCCCAACAGACATATTTGCCACTCGCAGTGCTTTAGTCAAAGCACCCTAGGTTCAGTGGTCAATGAGCAAGTTTGGACTCAACTGACTCTGCCACTCGTCAATGACATCGAGCAGTGCATCTTCGCCAGGCTATGCAAACGGCTCGTCTGTCAGTCTCATTGCCGGAGACGAATTCTTCTAAGGAGTGATCTCTTCCTTGTGTGATATTCTTGGCTCGGTCGAGCCTTTCTGGTCCTTCCGGGCGAAAACATGCTGGAAACAGCTTGTATTGCGTTTTTAGAAACAACTAATGCCCATCAGTATCACTGTGGCCGAAGGTGGAGCAATGTTTCCTCGCTGGCGTACGAAGATACCGACGGCAGACTGTGTTTTTACGGAAGCGTGTCCAAAGCCTTCGGTATTCTCATGACGTTTATGTCCATAACGGGATCCCATGAAGTCTGCTCTACAGTACCCCAAGATGACAATGTTCTTCTCAGCTAAGCATAGCATTGTTCGCTATATACTCTCATTGAGGACATGTTGAGTTCTCCTGTCCGGACAACAGTGTTTTTTGGCAGTGAGATTGTTAGGCTAGTGTTTGTGTCTGCGGTGCCTTGGTCCGAAATCGGCTGCACTTACGATGTTGCAAAAACTCTTGAAAGTATTATCCGCCGGGGAGAGAGGGACCTGTGCAGGTTCTTATTGGAGACCCCGGATGTTGCCAATATGCGCGGTTGATACCTATCCCTTTGAGCTCAGTTCCTGTTTCTTGTTCGCGGTGGTCGCGCAGGCTCTGCGGCTTTGCATCTTGCGGGTGTCGTGCACACAGCGTTTGGTACTGGCGTTCGTATTTTTACATTCTGTTTTCGGCCTTTTCCCCCAAGGAATTTCTATTGCAACATTCGTACAAGCATCTTGCCTACAGCTTGTCCTATCAACTTTAGTTGCAGACTTGAGAAGCTAATTAAAAGCTCGACTTCGTTAACCAATATCCAATATTAAGATTCCCATTTAAGCATGAAATTTATCGTCCATATAATAAGATACTCTCCTTGTCCAAAGCTTCCACCAATTCAATTACAACACGGCCACGCAGGCGTAGGTGTTGAGCCAGAGACCAGTACAGGAGGAGCCGACGGCCGGGTTCCAGGAAGTAAATTGGGCGACAGTGATGCCGTATTGCGAAGCAATAGTCGTGCAGGTATTGCCTGAAACGACGTAGTGGAATTTCTTGCAGCTCTTGGTCATTCCGTCCTGGATAGGAGTGGGAGTCGCCACGCCGTTGCCCGGGCTGGTCGGGGTGGGAGTGGTGGGAGTGTGGCCAATGATGGAGATGCATACATACGCATCCAGCCAGAGCCCGCCGCACGAGCTGCCCACGCTGGGGTTCCAGTCCACGAACTGCAACACCGAGATGCCAGACTTGCTCGCGATGGCGGCGCACGTGTCACCTGACTTCACAAAGTAGCAGCTGTCACAATTTCCTACCATGTTGGGCTGCGTGGGCGTGGGTGTGGCGATACCGTTGCCTGTGGAGGTGGTGGTGGTGGGTGGGCTTGAGGTGACCGTGGCGCCGCCGATGATACCGACGCAGGCGTATGCGTTGGCCCAGAGTCCTGCGCAGGTGCTTCCGGCGGACGGGTTCCATTCCAGAAACTGAGCGAGCGTGATGCCGTTGGAGCTGGCCACGGTGGAGCATGACTCGCCGGACTTCACAAAGTAGAACTTGTTACAGTTACTAACGATCTGCGCCTGCGTCGGCTGAGGCGTGGATATTCCGTTGCCGGTCGACGTGGTGGTCGGGGGGGTTGTCGTGGTCGACGTGGTTTTGATAGTGGACGTTGTGGATGGCCTGGCCGTGCTAACCGGCGGCTCAAAAAAGGCCTCAACGCAGTACGAGTGGCCTGTCTGCAGGACGCATGTTTCTGTGATGGACGGGTTCTGGCGAGTCTTGTTAGCCCACTTTGACCCTTTCACAAGGGAAACTTGAGGGTCTCACCCATCTTCGGAAGGAAACCAAGTCGATGACATTCTCACTCAGCAGGACGCTGCAGGTCTTGGCCGTGGTCAGGTCAACCCACCAGGTACAGTACGATGTGGTGTTGGGATCATATGTCAATGAAGGTGATGAGCCATCGCGACGAAGATGAGCCACGCCGGCCTGAGCCACGTCGACGAAGCTGCCGGCGAGCAGGAATGAGGGTAGCATGTAAGACAGCATGGTGTTCTGGGTTCTCTTAGTGATGGTGGTGGCACCAAGGCTATTTTCTTGCGTATTGGGAATGATGGACTCTTCAAAGCTGATCGACCACATTGTAATCTGCCCGACGATCCATATATATGTAACCTTTCATGTGACGTTTCGTTGCCCTGACAAGGCATCGCGCCGTGTTGGCACTATCCTCTTCGCCCGGCTAGAGTAGATGAATACGGATCCGGACAATTAGGCAAACG
The DNA here is from genome assembly GCA_025327145.1 of Colletotrichum sp. SAR 10_76. Lineage (NCBI taxonomy): Eukaryota > Fungi > Ascomycota > Sordariomycetes > Glomerellales > Glomerellaceae > Colletotrichum > Colletotrichum sp. SAR 10_76. Next base: position 24,270 of record JAKMWU010000400.1, on the reverse strand, counting down.
GCTACCTGGAGCTGCTGGTTGGTCAGTATCGCTGATGATCCGAGTTGGAGGACACTATCGCCACAAGCGTTTCTCACTTCCTCAATGGGGCATCACGGGCCATCACAAGGTCCTCACTTTCGAATTCAACTATATCGCTCATGCTTCGATCGCACCACCCATGTTGACAGTTGTGGAGCGTCAGCAAATTCAATATTGCTACCCGACGTAGCATCGTCTTAATGCATAGTTTTATTGTTGACTGGGGGAGTATTCCTGCGTCAAGTTCGGCGGAGCGGTTGACCTTGAAGGTGTCATCGTGTCGAAGATCTAGACCAGGAGCCATTTTGTAGACCTCAGAATTGTCCAAAAGATGCAGACATGGATCCCAGTTGTTAGAAGGCTGAGCAGCACATGGATAAGTACAGGTACTTCCGCGCAAGTAAGCATGTAGCGTGCGGCACAACCCGCTCGCCAAGCCGCTAGATGAGGATTTCGGCGCTCCTACGGTGGAAAAGACCAACCTGGAAATGAGTCGGACTGTAGAATTGTGCAAATTGAGTCGCTTTCTGTAGACTACAGTGAACTGTGAACCTGTCAGGATCCCCCACTTGGTTCGCTTTTGCTTTCATGATCAACCAAACTCCTCACGATCCTCACGGAAGTAGCATCACGCCCGCGGACCATCAGTTAGCAAAATTCACAGATTGTGTATAGTATTTGAGATGGGTTGCGTGGTCTCTGATGGCACCGTTCAACTTTAGATGTTCATGTTTGGTGTATATGTTCACGTTCGACGTATCCCCGACTGACTGATTACATGTCTTCAAGAATTATGTACTCAATATGTGCCAGAGAAAATGGATAAGCTTCTCCCTCACCACATCCTTTTCTTGTGCAGAGCGAAGCATTTGTAGAAATATTTGAAGGAGAAGAGGTTGGTAATCCCAACTGCATCTAATTGACATTGAAACGTCGACTCTTAGGCAAAGACATTAGCAGCTCCAGCGATGACGCCAGTGCCAGCAAGCATCCACATATCCGTTCTCTTTGCCAATCCAGCCGTGTTTGTTGTGCTGCTCGTCGTCCCAGTGACCGCCGTGCCAGGGGCGGTAGAGGATCCGGAAGAAGCAATGGTCGTGCTGACGGGGGGCAAGTCTTCCAGCACGCAGCTGGCGTAGGCGATGGTCTGGTTCAGCCAAGCATGTTTGAGCTCGCCGAAGTGGTTCCAGGCCGACGCGCACTCGACCGACAGGGAGCTCACGCTCGCGCTGTTGCTGCGCCAGAAGGAGGCGGCGGCGCTCTCGTACGACGCAAAAGCGGTGATGAGCGCGGGAGTCGCCGACGCGAATGTGGTGAAGCCGCACAGTTGCGACGACTCAGTGACGCGGCAGTTGAACAGGTCGGCCCCTGTGGCCGTCTCAAGGCAGGGCTCTACGAGCTCGTCGACGTACATGTCGATGGCCGCGCTCAGCGTACCCGAGGGCTTGGGCACGTCAAAGTACTGAGATAGGTTCTGCGTTGCGCACTGCCATGGGTCGCGGAGCGTCGATGAAGGCTCCAGCGTTGTCAAAGGCGGCGAAGTCATGGAGGCGGATGAGGGCAACACGGTCGTTGCCTGCCGGGCATAAAGGGTGATGGTAGAATCCGGAACGGCTGCCACGGAGGCGCCTAGGATGGCGAGGACGGCCAGCTTCATCATCATGTCAAGACTTGGAGTCTGGTATGATCTGATTATTGCTGAAAGATGGCTAAGTGACAAGAGGAGAAAATCTGTGAGAACAAAGATCGAAGAGTCAAGACAGGAGAGAAGAGTTAAGACGAGGTGAGGGGAGCCCAACGAAGACGCAAGTGACGCAGAGCGACAACATGCGAGTGTCGCGTTGACAGCCTCGCGTCTATATCAACTGCGGCCATAATCATCAGCAGATAACCTGCGTGCATCAGCACGAAGGAAATCAAATAAGCGGAACGCAAGTGGGCTCGGTTTGCCTCGTGCTGCATGTGCCGATTAGGGGGCAGAATCCTAAACTGCAGTTCGCGAAGAAGGCTGCAGGCCACCAGGAACAATGCACGGCAAGAGTGATTGCGGATGTAAGCTTAACCTCCTTGTATCTGGTCTTTTGCTTAATAGCCGTCTGTTAATTTCCCGCAGCATCCTGTCCCGTGGAGTGTTACATTGCGTCAGTTTATGCTTATGTTCTCCATTTCTTTTCTAAATGGATTCCGTTTTGGGCATCCTTCATTCGTGGGAATAAGCGGCCATCTTTCAGATGCATATCCGATTCGCTATTCCCCCGCACACACTTTGTTTGCCTCGCGCTGTGCCGCACGCGGTGGGACAGATTTCTTCACAAGGCCCCCGGTCAAAGTCAAGTGTAAACGAACAAGCTTCTCGCTTCTCTTGCTAAGAATACCAAGGCTGCTAAGCCTGCCAAGCAGGCAACCGAACACACTAATTGACATCAGCTCTAAGCGCCCTCTTCATCGCTCCCCTCTCCATTCCCTCCTTGCTCTGTTGCATCCATGACCGCTTTCGTCTCCTCGAGGCACTCCTCCTTGCGATACTGTGGCGAGTTCGGCCAGCCGTGGCGCCGAAAAACGTCCTGGAGCGCCGGGATGGGTCTCCTCGACGTGGTTTCCGAATCCAAGACTTCGTACTCGTTCCAAGGCACCCAGCGCAAGGTACGGTACTGGGCCTTGAGCACCTTGAAGAAATCCGCGACAGACCAGGCGGCGCCGTCGGCCCGCCACTCCGCGTCTTCGTCGTCGTCGCAGTAGTCGTACGGGTCGTCCTCGATGCAACGCGGCCCGTCGCGGAGGCGGCCAGGACACTCGGGCCAGTAGACGACGCCGAGTTCCGTGTCGAGCAGAAAGACGTGGTGCTCGCTCATCGTCAGCCCGACGACGTGCTCGGGCACGTTCTCCATGATGGCGGGGCCCTCGCTGATGGTGCGAAGCTCGTCGATGTCGCTCCCGCCCTCGCGCACCCAGATGCCGGATGTGTGCCAGTCCATCCAGCGGCCGCCGGGAGTGACTTCCGGTATCTCTCCCTCGTCGAGATCATTACCCTGGCGGATGTACGGAAGGTGCGCGAGCAGGCTGAGCACCTCGTCCGACTTGCCCATCTCCTGCAGATCAGATGCCAACGTGGGCCATCCTCCTGGCGGCGGGTGCACGATGGCCGACTCGGGAAGGTACATCTTGGTCAGAAAGGCGTAGAAGTCGGTCACGGCGGCGACGGTGGCCGCCTCGGAGTACTCGACTTGGTCAAGCGTGACTGGCATCTCGTCTTTAGGCCTTCTGGTTCAGGTCTCAGAATCCAAGTGGCGTGTCTGATATCGCCTCAGCCTTCTCGGGTTGTGAAGAGAAGGAGTTGGTTGTACTAGAGTGGTATTTGCTGACGGACAGTTGTGACAACAGTGATTGTGAAAAAAGATGAAGAGCGAAGGCAAAAAGATGGCAATCAAGCCTGAAGAGGCACAGCAGCAAGGGACTTTTGTGCCACCCGTCTTAGGTAAGCCGCTTGACCGTAAGCGGTTCTTATTGTGACCTTCCCCTTTTTCTTCCCCGGTCCGGTCCGATCAACATGATCTTCCTGTGCGGCCCTGCGTTAGTCGACATGATCCTTCCGTACGACCCTGCGTTAGGTTTATAGAGAGATGACTGCATGAACGATGCCATTGGCGGTCGGCTGACCCTCGAAGAGTGCCTAATTACGTAGTGAAGTCTTCAATATCACTCACGGCTGCAACCCCATCGCCAACCCTCACAAGGCTGGGATGGTAAGGTTGTTGAACGTTACTTTCGGAGGTCATGCCTGGATTTAGGGATGTATCTGTACATGAGCAATGTTCTTTCCAGGTTGCCGAGGCAGAGGCTTCGCCGCTTGAGAAGAGAGGAGACTCTGGAAGGATTCAGCCTGAGTCCAGTCGCTGCAACTACTGCAATGTCGGTCATCAGGGGGGCCCAATATCAACATCAGATGACAGCTTGGCAGCCTTATCGGCGGCTGGGCAAGCAGGCAGAACGGTCTGGTTCGATGTAGCCTTGGCCATGCGCGTTAGGTTGTACACGCTTTTCGATAGTTTACTGCATGACCGTTTCGCGCTGCGCTATTGCCTATGTCATGGACGGCGATGTCGAATGGCATATTGAGAAGACCGGAAAAATACCGTGATACAGCGACGGCGGAACCCAGGGGTTGATCGCGCGAAAGTGCAAAAATGAGTGTCTCGACGGAGAGAACTCGGGTGTTCCGAAAAGAAAACTCGATGCGCAGTTGATGCTGACCACCCGCTCAAGTCCATGAGGTACAGACGCACTGGGATCCTAGGCCTTGTGAATGTGGACGCCCAGTAAAAGGAATCTTGATGATACCCGAAGTAAGTAGAGAGGTGCAGGCAGAGAAGAAGACGGAGCCATGGAAGCCAGTCCCCAACCAGATACAACGCAATGTAGAGTCGCCGGGTCTCCTGAACATATTACTAGAGTCCATGTCTTCAATGTCCTGTTTGTTATTCTTTCTGATGACACAGTGACTGCGCAGTCGGTGCCACTCATTACTTGGTCACTCACTAGTGGTCGACGACGCCAACAATGAGAAGATTCATCACCGCCTCCCTCATCTTGGGGGCAGGTGTCGTGCAATGTGCTGTCAACCTTGACGGCGCCAGGGTTGTCGCACCCGTGGGCGACGACGACCCGTCGCCCATTGCCGACATCAAGACATACGAACCGGACCAGCACGACTGCCCACTTCCTTGTGCCCACCTCGACAATGTGCATACTTGGGTCACCTACCTCTCTGTCGACCGGCTCCGGCGCTGCCAGCAGCCCATGCTGCTGCAGCTCTCGCCCACGCAGCGGCTGAGTGGTGGCGTTCTCATCCGTGCCTGCACATTCGGAGGCGCCGCCGGCGGGGAGCCCATCATCACATCAAACAACATCAACTTGACTTATGCGACCACTGAGGCTGCTAAGGTGGCCAACGAGACGGCTGCCGATATGGGGAATCCGAAGAAATCCAACACACTGTTTCAGCCTTCTCTAAACCGGGCTCCGGCGTGCGGCGTGGTTCCGGGCGGTGAGGTCATGAAGACTGTCCCAGTTGCAACCACCAGCAGTGCCGACGGTGACGGGGCCGACAACGTGGACGGTGCGACCCGTCTGCTCCAGGCCATGGGTGCGTATTTCAACGCAACCGACAACTGCGACGAGACATTCTTATTTGGTTATCACAAGCAGACCGTCGCGGGAATCTATATTGGGGCTGGCCTGGGCAAGGTCACCGTTGGTGCAACCATCGATGCTCTCGCCAGACGCCTGCAGAGTGACGGCCGCGTGCCCAACCGCTTGGTGACGCAGCTCTGTAAGGCCGACAAGCCATCATCAGGCGTGTTCGGTGTTGTCATGGATAACATGGGCGACCTCGCCAACGTCCAACAGACAATCGCAGACTGGCACGCCGGGAAGTGCGCCGCCGGTGACAGCCTTGTGCCGTCGGGTGAGCTGAAGGGGGTGGCCGTTTTGGACATTGTCGAGCTCCACAACAAGAACGGCACCCTGAGCAATAACGGAACATTGTTCAGCAACGCCACACGGGCCAGGAGAAGCAAGACAATCCTGCCGCGCCAGAATAAGCTACAAGCGCGCGACTTTTGCTCCTACATCCAGGTGCTGGGCGGCGACACATGCACGTCGCTCGCGTCCCGATGCGGCATCAGAGGCTCCCAGTTCACGACGTACAACCCAAAGATAGACTGCGCAAACCCCAACGCCCTGCAGCCGAACCAGTATGTCTGCTGCTCCGCGGGCGACCCGGGAGGCTGGAAGCCCGCGCCAGGCGACGACGGGACGTGTGCGACGCATCTCATCGCCTCGGGCGACACGTGCAGCTCCCTGGGCCTTCAATATGGTCTGACAGAGGAAGAGATCGAAGGCTTCAACAAGGGCAAGACGTGGGCGTGGACCCAGTGTAAGGACATGCTGATCGACTACAACATGTGTCTGAGTTCGGGCAACCCGCCTCTACCCCCGCCGCAGGAGGGGGCGCAGTGCGGGCCACTGGTACCGGGAACGACGCAGCCGACGGACGGCACGTCCATGGTTGACCTCAACCCGTGTCCGCTCAAAGCATGCTGCAGCAACTGGGGCTTCTGCGGACCATTTCCGGAGCACTGCGATATCCACGCGCCCGAGGGTGGCGGCCCCGGAACCAAGCTGCCCGGTTTCCAGAGCACCTGCATCTCCAACTGCGGCAACGAGATTAAGCAGAACTCCGGGCCACCAGCCAGCTTCTCGCGCGTTGGTTATTATGAGTCGTGGAACATGGGCCGCGATTGTCTTTGGTTGCGGGCCGACAAGGCCAACACCGACGGCACTTACACGCACATGCACTGGGGTTTCGCTGAGATCGACCCAAACACTTGGAAGCCCGTCATCACTGACCCGCACGGCCAGTGGGACGCGTTCAAGAAGCTTGAGCTCAAGCGCATCGTGTCGTTTGGCGGCTGGGCGTACTCGACCGAGCCGGCGACGTACAACATCATCCGTCGGGCCATCATCGACAACCGCGAGACTTTTGCAGCCAATCTTGCCCAGTTCGCCAAGGACGAGGGCATTGATGGTATCGACATCGACTGGGAGTACCCGGGCGCCCCCGACATCATGGTCGACGGGAAGCCGATCGGGCAGACCGGGGACGGGGTGGCGTACCTGCGCTTCCTGACGTCGCTGAAGCAGAAACTGGGCACCGACAAGTCGGTCTCTATCGCGGCGCCTGCGTCCTACTGGTATCTCAAGGCCTTTCCAATCGACCGCATCTCGGCCGTGATCGACTACATCGTGTACATGACGTACGATCTGCACGGCCAATGGGATTATGGAAATGTCAACGCCTTTGACTCGTGCCCGTCCGGCAAGTGCATTCGCAGCCACGTCAACCTGACTGAGACGCGCAACACGCTGTCCATTATCACCAAGGCAGGCGTCGCGAACAACAAGGTCATGGTCGGCGAGTCCAGCTACGGCCGCTCGTTTCACATGGCCGTCGACGGCTGCTGGGGCCCTCTTTGTGACTTCACGGGGACGCGCATTGAGTCGGACGCGAACCCCGGGAGATGTACCGCAACCAAGGGATACATCTCCAACGCCGAGATCAACGAGCTCATCACGCAGGGGTCATACTCGCAGCTATTCCACGACGGCGACTCCAACACGGACGTCCTGCTGTACAGGGGCGATTATGTTAGTTACATGACGCCGGCGACGAAGCTGACGCGGCGAGACGACTGGAAGACGCTCAACTTTGGTGGGAGCATTGACTGGGCCGTCGACCTGCAGACGTTTGGTGATGATGACATGAAGGTCCCGATCGACCGTGGCGGCGATACAGGCGACGAGGGCTGCGTGTCGGGCGAGGACAAGACGGCGAACTCGGGCGACCTGTGCGAGTTTACCTGTTCCCTGGGCCTCTGCCCGGAGTCGCTGTGTGAATGCGTCACGAGGGGCGAGATGTTGCCGATTCCGCCGGAGAACCCGGTGGAGGGAGACATCATCGCATGGGACGAGGTCGACGTCGATCTGAATCGGTTGTGCCGTTTCGCATGCTCGCACGGCTACTGCCCGTCTGAGGTGTGCACGACGGCCGTGGTCGACAAGGACGAGGACGACGGCATTATCGAAGTTGGCTGGAGCCCCGAGAACCCCAACTATTTCAACTACACCGAGGCGCGACTGGCCAACGCTAACAGATGCCTCATCTACCAGAATCCCCGACTGAGGGACGAGGCGCAGTTTCAATGCTACTCGTACTGCAAGTCAGCGCTCGACGAGGCCAAGGAGGAGGGCCGGACATCTAACTATGGATGTGTTGGCTTTTTCTCGACCAAGGAGTATCCCAACGGCATCCCCTGGGACAAGTACCCGGGCACGTCGTACTACGTGGCGCCGGGCACCTGCTCGTGCGACAATATGCTGATCAACGAGATCGCGGACACGGTGCTCGAGGCGCTGCCCATCATCGCGCAGATTGGGTGTTATGTGCTCATGTCGTCGCTGAAGCTGGTGCTGGACGTGGGCGCCAGTTTGATCCCCGGCGTGGGCAAGATCCTGGACGCCGGGCTCGACATGGCGACGACGGCAGCGCAGATGGCGGCGTATTTGTATCCCGAGGAGGAAGATCCCGAAGGCGCCTTCTCTTGGTGGCTCAGCCCGTGCGGCGGGACGGAGCTGGTGCCGGAGGAGATCAAGGAGATCTTTGGCATTCTGAGTAGTGTTGCCGACGGCGTGTCGAGCTTCGTGAAGCCCAAGGCATCCAAGGGCAGCGGTAAGAAGGGCGACGACGCAAACCCGACCGACCGGTCCAAGCCAAAGGCGGGCACGGGAAGTGGCCCGAACGGGCTGGGCAAGACTCAGCCGGGCAGCGGCGGTATCCGCAAGAAGTGCAATGTGCCCAAGTCGCAGTCGACGCTGCGGTTGGGGGCGGCCAAGAACACGATGCGCCGGCAGTCGTGCGTCGCCAGCAAGACGCAGAAGGAAGAGCTCATCATCACGTCGCTGACATATGGTGCCCGCGCGACACAAGTCCAAGCCACTTGTTCTGCTCAATGGTCGCAGGCCTGCTATCATTACAGCAGCGTCATCAGCAACAACCAGGCATGGGCGACCCTGACGTGTCCCCAAGCTGCTGCCACCACTGCTCATAGACAAGACGCCCAGGCGACGGCCACCTGGAGCAGCCAGCACCGCGGATCTGGCTGGACGCGCAACTCGAACCGCCAGTGGAAGGCCTGCGACCGTGACGAGTACCCGCCCGCCTATCTGCTGGACGCTAGCAACCCCGCAATCATCAACTCGGGCATCGACCGGACCGGCCAGCTGGTGCGCTACATCCCGGACAAGGACAACCGCAAGGCCGGCCAGATGTGGAAGGGCGCCTGCTTCGCCAGCACGCTCAAGGAGTTGTCCGATGCTAACTTTGACACTGCCGTCAGCCGGGCCCCGAACAGCGCCAAGTCGGTCACCCGTCCCAAGACTGGGCTGCTGCGTACGTATGTCGGTGTCGGCGTCAACACGCACCCCGAGTTCACCATCTCGTCGTATGGCCACTCGGGCAATCCTCCGGCGAACGATGGCCTCAATGACAACAAGTGCTGGCCCAGCGGCATTGCTGCCCAAGACCCGGGCTTTGCTCTGCTGACGTACGATCCCTACTACGACGCCCACCCCATGCCGTACAAGTACGATCAGGCGTATGTGCAGGGCTCGAATGGGTCGTGATCTTCTGTTCTTTCGTTATTATAAGTCTCTTTGGTGTTAAACATTGATGTACATATATAAGCAATCAACCTTTTCGTTCTGATAACTCTCGATGATCTGTCAGGGAGCGGGCGCTTCTACTTGGCGCGAGTTAGCGATGAAGCGCACCGGGTGAAAAGCCAAACTGACCTACCACCTGGTGAAATTGAAGAGACGCTAGCCATGGCGAGTGGGGCGCTGCCTACTGGTCTTGGAATTTCAATGGTTCGATGGTTGAAATCCATGGTCGTTTTTGGATGATTGACGTGATGGTTGCGCTTCGAGGTGTGCGTAGGGTACTCAGAGGGTTCCCTCAGGACGAGGTCGGGATGCTCAGGCAATTGGCTCAGACTCGCTCGAGAACTTCGTTGCGAATATTCAGGGTCGCAGCGGGTCAGGCATGCAATCGGTTATGCGAATGGCTGTCCATGGTAATCTGGCCCCGTCATCGCGTTTGCTGACGAATTCGTGGTGATTGACACCAAGCAGCCGTCCCCAACAGGCAATCTCTTGTTGATGTCGTCGGCGGATGACCAGGCATTGCAGGAAAGCCTCTCGGATGAATGTTTCCGAAGGTTTCAGGCGGGCCATGTGGACGAAGTCGTCTACGCCTTCGAATCTCTCTGCTTTTTCTGGGCTCACGTACGGGGAGCTCAGCCCGTCATTGGCCTCTTGTCTCCATGCAGATAATTGCAAATGGCAGTAGAATGCCGCCGAGTGGCTACTTGCCAGGGAAATTCAGATGTCGATGTTCGAGGGAGAAATTTGGTGGTGCATGCAGGCATCACGGTCTTTTCGGCATTGAAGCTGCGGTGGGACGGGAGGTGCGATTTTGCCGCTGAGCACCACGGAAGAGACAGAAAATTTGTCGGGATGCGTCGAGGCTCACACGTGACGGGAAGGTGCAGGACTGGGCACAGAATGCAAGAGCTGAGGGCAAAAAAGCGCTTGGAGCAGGAGCAACAGGTCTGGCAGGATCGGTCGGGTAGAAGTGGAAAGACGCTACACCGGTCCTGCCTGATGGAGAGTGGGCGACGCAAAGGCAGACGCAAAGGCAGCCACAGAACCCCAAAAAGCACGCTGTGTCCTGCATCAGCTGATGCTCAGTCAAGAAGTTCGGGAAAGAGTTACAACTTTGTCAGAGTACGAGGCACAGTGGAGAAATAGCAACGGCGGGAAACGTCGTGGTGCAGTCAAGACACCCGGTGGCCGTTGATGAAGTTGGATGCGTGAGTGGACGCCAAAAAACAGTTTTCGGTGGTGCTTGGGCGTCAGCAGGGTCGGAAAAAACTCCATGTCACGTCGCGTGGCTGTGGCTGGGGTGTGGCTCAACAACTCCCGCAGCTTTTGAGCGCTCCACTGTCCGCACTGCTTTCGCACCGTACCTACCTTACCTTAAATCAGTCGTGGTGTGACCTCAGAAGTGGGCCGTTGTACCAGAAATCACGTGGGTGAACCGCACCGGGTGTACAGTGGTCCACTTCTTCGAGACCCTCACAGTGAACCAACACAGCCAATGGCCCCGGCGCCATCAAGTGACGTACCTTACTCACGTAAGAATTTACCGACGCACTGGAGTCCAGCCACACCACGACCGCTGCTGGTGCCTTTCCCGCCAATTGACAATGTCTGAGCCGACCGATCAACCTACCCACCCCAGCGACCGATGCCTTTTGTGTTCATATAAGATCATTTGAACAAGTTTGTCAATCAAGCAATATTATGCATCAAGGTCGAGCTTGAAATATGGATGCACGCCTGGCCGCCAGCACCACAAAGAATCTGGGCTGGTACCCACCCTTCGATGATCTGCGCGGTTCTATTGGCCAGTCAGCCTGCGCGCAAGCTGCGCAATGAATTGACGATTTTGCTTGCAATTAACGACTTACGCGAGCATTTCATCGGCGCACTTGACGACCCGAATCCCCGCCCAGTCGCCGAACACGACGGTGGGGACAAAACTCCACAAACAAATCGCTCTCGGCAGACGCATCATGTCATCACCGGTGAGCTGGACTCGCTCAAATAGCGATTGAACATCCGGGAATCGGCTGTCTTGTGTTGCTTGAATTATGCTTCTTTTCCTTAGGCAGCAACGTCGTCAGTGTTTTTCAATGGAAATCCGGAGCCAATTCCACCCATTTCCACTCTGACACCTTCTTATCCCTGCCGCCACAAATGTGACTGCCAGCCATCATCAGCGCGATGCGATCTTGGCACTGTGACAACTCTGATGCAACCATGTGCTTTCTATCTCATGAATTCGTGCTCTCCGGGCGAATATCGGGTCGAAGCCAAATGCGTAGTCCCATCAATTAGAGCAGTCCGCACGGAATAGATTTCACGTAATTTGACAAAGCTGCGATCAAGGACCGACGCTGTTTAGCGACGCAGAAATCGACAAAGTACACGTTATGGAAAGCTTTGCGCATTGGACATTATAAATGTATTATTGTGTAGCCTCACGGCTGATTGTGCGTTAAGCGGCTTGACTTATTCGGCTGCGAGGGCCAGACGAAGTGGTGCCGATCCCTTGCAGAAAGACGGGATTTGAGCCGGCATTCTGGGCTCGGCCCCGGGGCCGAGTTGCGGCAAAAGTGGAGTCTCCGCCCGGATGGTAAGACTCACAAAGATTGAGGTCCGATCATATTGAGATCACCGAGTGTTCAATGGATGCGAAGGGTACTGTGTATGGACAAAATCCAAATGATTCTGCATTATGACGCGCTCGATACATAGAATAATCAAGAAATTCAACATCCTTGAAGTTTCTCGAGCCCTCGGAACACTGTGACCGGCTTTATTAGGTGTTTTGAGACTGAAGTCGCCAAACGAGTTCAGTGTGACGTTCATCTATCAAGAAACCTGGAAATCAAACTGGGCGGCGCCTGCATCTTCCGTCGGCCATCATCCAAACCCTTTGCGCAATCATCCCTAATCAATCCAAGTCGAGCCGATCCCTTCCTTCAAAGGACAAAGCGATCACTAGAAAGCAAGCCCAGAAACAGGAGTTGTATTCCATCCGAATACATCCTTTCATCCGTGCTGGTTCCTCGAAAGTACAACCTGGCTTGATTGTGGGAGAGTCGTCGTCGGAAAACGTCTCATATTTCAATTTGTTTTCGGCGAATTTCACATGAAAGCGCGACATCAACATGGGTACTGCCAGTCACCACGGAAATGGCTCATCGAGCATGTCTGAGGGCTTCGAGAAAGACTTCCTTTTGAGAGAAACCAAGGGTTCATCTCCTGATAGCAAGAGGGCACAGCCCATGCGCTCTTAGCGATATACAGACAGACAAAAAGATGAGAATGCTTGACAGAAAGGCAGACGCCTTACGACAACCAGTTTGGTTAGACGGAAAGCGTTGCCGTATGTGTCCCCGGTGAGCACCGCTAAAACATCGAAAGGAGGCACGAGATGATAAGAATGGCCGGCGAATTGTCATCACGGCATCTACTCAGACACACGCCCCACACATAAAGACGCGTTTAGCGCATAATGGGAACCCTTCTTGAACACCACGGGAAAGTTCAAAGAGCCCCATGCTTCTTCGACGCTTGCTGGTGGAGTCTGTGTTTCCCTCGAATGATCTTAACTACCGGCTTCAGATTCATCCATCAACTACACAATCCAAGACTCACGCGTACTACTGCAGCTAACGTGTTCGGTCAGCGACACGCATTATTTCGTCCTTCAGAGAAGAAAACAGAGCCCAGTACTCGTATCAATATCTTCTCAAATTAACTCGAGACGGGCGGAATCAGACTGGTCAGATCGTGTTACATGCAGCCCATAGTAGGCTGCTACGGCAATGCCTGCCCGACATGTGCAATTGATTCCCAGAGAGACAGGCAACTAAAAAGGCAAAATATATTAAGCGGTGTTGTGGCGGTATGGGGTATTTGGGCGGATGCTCACGTAGCAGCGTCGTAGTTCTTGCATCGGCTGATCAAAAAGGGAACACGCGTGTTGTCAGAAGCCACCGTGCAATTGCGTATGGATATTCATAGCATCCTCCGAAAGAAATACGACGGGCCAATGGAGACGCCAAGTTCCTATGAAAGCAGATTCATAGTGAGATATTGTGGAAGTTGGACGGACCCTGCCCGCGTAAGTAGTCTCCAATCCGTTTGGTGTGAGGAGACTGTGAGGCTTGTTCTCAATGAAGTTTGTTTTTGATGCTTGACAAAGAGGGATGTCGACGAGACCTTGCGATAGAGGCAAAAAAGAGAGCCAGTCTTAAATGAGATCATTTGATGGTTGATACTATGAGTTGGGAGCAGCTTCATGGTTGTCCGCACGTATCCCCCTCGAGGACTGCAAGTGCTCGCCCGCTTTTGCTCTTTCATCAAGTTTCGACACTCTGTCACCGACGATCTGGCACGTCACAATAACTCAGATACGGCCCAAAGAGCGACAGTCTGGCGCTTCAGCTGTTAATATCCCCAGGGACAGCTATCCTGACCGTCTGCCTTCTGCATTTGCTCCCTTGAAGCAAAGACTTGCCTTTGCCTGATGTGGTACCGCAGAGGTCCAGTGCCCAAAGACTTACTTCAGGGCAGAGCTGTAGAATGTTCGCAGCTTGTATTTGCCCTGCTGGCTGGCTGGGCAATTCTAATTACCCCAAAATCGACTGTCGTATGCTGATCACTGGCAAGCATAACTCATTGTTCAACGATGCGACCGCTTATGATCGTCATAACGAGAAGACCGCCTGGCGATTCTCCAACTGAGCGCTGGCTTCGTCAGTCACGGGATATAACACTCGAAGAATTAGTACGAGGTGTGGACTGCTAGCTACAGGGCCAAGGTAGGCGCAGCTAGATGCATCCCATAGGTTGCCTCGGCATTGCGCGCAGGAGATTTCTCCAGTTGGTGCGAATGTTGAGACTAATATGAACATAGCCATACCTGTTCGGAGATGCGTGAATAATGGCTTCGATTCACACCACTCGGTGCGGAAGGACGCTATTGCATCTAGTCGACAGCAAAGTATGTCCTTCTGGCGGACATCAAGAACGGTGACCGCCTAGTAACACCCACAACATCACCATGCACAAGAAATAGTACACGACGTGGCTGAATTCCAATGTGAACCAGTGCCGAATTTCTTGAGACCAATGCAGCTGCGGTCGAGTTGGTGACCACGGAGATGAACTCGGCGTGACATAATTTCCGGGGGACGGAGATCTGCCAATGTTACGGTGATGTGGTCCTCGGGGAAAGACGCTAGATGCTGCCGAAGCGGCCAGCCCTAGACCAGGGATTGATGCGCTCGAATTTAGCCCTTTTTATGCATGATTTACCCGAAGGATAGTGTGGTGGGTGTAATGTCGTCTGAGGAAGTGAATTGCAAGCGGAGAACACAGTCAAGCGTCCGACCATTAGAGAGCATCTTGATCTCGTAGGCTGTGTGTACAACTCGTCCAAAGCACGGTCACCCAGGCCATCCAGCTTGGCATCGCAAAAAGACACCCTGGAGATCCCCCCCTGTGCTAATGCGCAGACCTGTCGTTCTACTGCGTGAAATTAGGACGCCCTGAACAACGTTTTTTGCATATTTCCAGCCTCAAGCCTCAGGTAACTCTTTGCTTGCGTCTGAGATGATGATTCACGATGAAGAATTTGTCCACTACCCAAATTCCTATGCCAGTAACTAATAACGTCCCAGAGACATGTAACATGCGCTGATTGATACTAACAGCCTTTCTAGCTCGAGAAAGAGATCGAGCTAGTAGACGCCTTGGGCGAAAAGGATTGATGGCGACCAGAATAAATGGGAGACATGCTGCAAACAATCCCCTATGTGTACTTGAAAATAAACAAGAATACTTCCGCCTGGGACGTTTCCTAGTCTCTCATGTCGGAAGATTTCGAGACGTCTATGGATCTAGTAGACTATATGGACAATTGTTTTGTATTGGAGTGTGTCAAGTATGAAAATTTCGAGCTGACAAAGTCCCCGATCTCGCGATGAGATCGGCTGTCGTCTGAAATTCTGGTGAGCGCGTCGAACCCAGCAGAAACGAAGACATAAGATGATACTTTCAAGGGCCTCTCCCACGTGTATGCCGAAAAAGACTTGTCAAGGTGATTGAGTACTTGTGGTACTTGGGTAGATGGAGGTGAAGGATAGGCCCCGGGTGACGTCGGTGGTTCCACTTCCCGGAGTGAACCAACCTGAGGACACTGGAGAGGAAAGCCCAAGCCTACATAGAGGAGACACCTCCAGCAGGGAACATGGGTTGGGCCGCTGCTGCCTTGCTTCTTTGTCGGCAGGAAGGTGGTCAAGCCTGCTTGATATGACGCTCTTGCTCCATCAGTCCAGGCGGGGACCTTCCCGGCTGAAGGTAAACGCTTCAATATTGCCCGCGCTCCTTCCCATCCACGGGCGAATGAAGCAGAAGGAAAGCATTGCCAGTGCTGTTTCATGGACACGGAAAGTGCACAGAAATGAGTGGAGCCATGAGAACTCCATGACGTCTTCATTTGGTCCAACGACAATCCGCCCGGCAATTCTCATCATCGACTCATTTCCGCATATCACGGCGTATGCGGCAAGTTATGGTCGATACCAATTTCTTCTACCACCGTGGCAGACTCCATTTGCGTCCAAATTTACAATAACCAGCATGGTGGTGTTGTATTCGTGACGAGACGCACTCGTCAAAATAATTGGTTCAGGACCTTCTGGCCCCCTTTCCTGGTAGTCCGTCCTGTTTCTTTTATTTCTTTCCACTCGGTCTTTCGCCACACCAGCCCTAAACTGCTGACAACACCCACCCCATTGCACTCTGCATGCTTACCCCGGCCGATGAAGTCACTTCACGCAAAATTAGATGCTGAATGCGTGGTCAACAGTTTTTTGCCTGACCGGCGAAAGAAACGGTTGGCACCCAGGAACGCCCACAACAGGTGGGCGATATGGAAGCGGTTTGCTCGTGGGATCAAAACGTCCTACTCCACCGCTTTATGACAGAAAACGAAGTCATCCCCAGCATGTTGTGCGGCAGGATCATGCGAAAGGCAACCTACGAGATCCTGTACCAGGGTCCTGACATTATGACAAACACACGACAGGACCTCGCAATCCTTGACGAGGTCCTGTCACGTGTAGCCATCTCACATGTCAACACTTCTGCGAGGCGGAAGGCGAAGCCGGGGCCCAAGGCCCGAAATCCGTCTTCATGGAAGGGGTTAGCCACGTCACTGCCACTGCACGCAGCTTCCATACCAATTGTTTTGGAATCTGGCGTGCAACACACCTGGCGCACGTTCAAGGCAAATCCTCGAGGTCCTTCTGGTCGGCTGGTCATGAACGATGTCGTCACGCCAAAGGAGCGCTGTGCTCAGCTTGGATGCGCAACTGCGTCGACCGACAGCCTACATCTTCTACGCCGCCTCGCATTGCTTTGCTGCTTTCCACCCCACAGCCCGTTCACTCTGTGAACACAGGCCTCAACGACTGCTCTTTGATTGACCACACACAGTTCGGAACCAACCATTGTGGTCCTGCAAATTCTCAATAGATGGGCAACATCGCATGGTCTACGGCGATGGAACTCCCTGCGCGATTGTTGAGAACCTGGCCCGTCTCATCTTGGTGACACTGGTCCACAAATGCATCGAAGGAAAGGTTCATCATGCTCGATCAGTGGGTCAAGCTCTGTTTCATCTTGATCAAATCCCTGTGAAGCAGGGGTGCGAGAAGGGTGTTTGTACTTCCCGTCCGCAACTTCTCGATTGGGTGTTCACCTCGAGCACGGCGAGCTGATGATGTACATAGTCCGTCGCTCCGATCCTCGTAATAGCAGCATGGGGACATGAGCGCTGGCTAGGCGGATTGCCCGGGATATTGTCAGCGCGCACTGGGATAAGGTTATGGTCACAGTTGGCCTCGCGGAGCTCCCCTCGCTCTCCCACTTGCGATTCGAGTGCTACGGATACATCCAATGTGGTTGAACGAATGTACTCCCCTGATGCTGTGAACCCTTCAGCTAATACAAGGACACGACGAGGCAAGCACAGACGGATATCTTGTCTCCTTTTACATTGCACACCTACTCATTGTCGTCGTCCAAAATTCACTCCATTGCAGAATCTAGTGGCTTCAAGCAGAGAGCTTTTTAGCAAATTTCACGCCCAATACCGGGTCTCGGCTTGCAGAAAGACTCGATCTTTTGGACCGGTCCGGACCCTAAGATTGAGATACAAAGCTCATTGCGGTGAGTGCGTTCACTTGGCTGGCGTCAGACTTCGAGGAATTTGACATGCAATCAGTGTCTCCCGGAGGCAGAGGTTGGGAAGGTACGGATCGCTATACGAGTGTATCGGTTTTTCAATCTCGTCGATCCATCATTCAAGTGGATGAGTTGTTGGATACTGGCTCTTATGCTGTGCTGTTTGGATTGCTGAACGATGACTGCAGAATCCAGTCGGACACGCTGAGCTTTACTCTTGCCACTGATCAATTAGTTTGAGCTGTTTTCATAAGAAGCAGCCATCCTGGCCGGTGTCATCCGGTCCTCCGGAAGAACCTCCGGGGATCTCTCATCCTCGCCATCACAACGGCTGTCCTGAGTATGCATCGATGGTAAGGCCTGGCTGGGGATATTGGGAACGTGAAGAAGTCGTTCCTGGGGGACTCTTACTATCCTTACCCATAGTCCCAAAATGTCATCACAGCGGGTAGAGCCTTGGGTGAATGGTTTGGTTGTGCGGTACTGATATTGAGCCAAGGAGTTTACTTCGGGGATAGATTTGTGGTGCCTCCGAGATTATATGAAAGGTGTGCACCTGTGGGACGCATGACGAACTGGGACAGTAAACGCTGTCCGGATTGCTG
This sequence comes from Colletotrichum sp. SAR 10_76, assembly GCA_025327145.1. NCBI lineage: Eukaryota > Fungi > Ascomycota > Sordariomycetes > Glomerellales > Glomerellaceae > Colletotrichum > Colletotrichum sp. SAR 10_76. Next base: position 6,142 of record JAKMWU010000400.1, on the reverse strand, counting down.
GGGCTGCTGTTAATATCTCGGAGGTTGTTAGTTATTACAAAGGGTGTGGTTGTTCTTCTCATTCCATGCACAAAATGCATTTTCGTTTTTGAGTCTGCAGATGGCATCACTCAAGACACGCACTTTGCCACGGTCAGCATACTACAGTATCACATATCAATTGTCATAGCCTCGGAAGGCGATGGAGATGACTGTGCTGGCCCACAGACGGCGACTGGACCTAGGTCCTACAAGGCCGTTTCGCCCTCGTCAAATCGCCATCGCACATGCCGAGATCACCATGGGTGCTGGTCAGATGTCTGCCGCCATCTCAAGAAAGAGGACGTTTGTGATTTCTACAGTCTGACTTGAACTTTCTCTTCTTCTGTTTTGAAACGGGCGCCGGAGTTACCTCACAGATTTGATCTGAGTAGCGGACGTCGCCAGATGAACCAACAAGATGAAACCAGGCCGGCGACGGCGAGTACAATGACGTAAAATACGAACACCAATGTAATCTACAGGGAGTAGTCCGCTGAAATGTGTCTCCTCCTCAATAGATAGCCTCATAAACAACAATATGATCGAGTACAATGCTAAAAGCTTATTTTATGAGCCGAGGCTAAATGAGGGCATCTTCCAAAGGTATGTTCTTACATAAGGAGTTGCAGGAACAACGGCAGAAGATGTGAAGTGATACAAAGACGATGGGGTCAACATTTGTACAATGGGGGCAAAAACAAAAAGACAAATACGTTTGCATGGGCAACGCCGCGACCGTTCTCGAGAAAAGTGCATCGCTTGGGCAATTGACGATCTATACCTACGCAGTCCGGAACGAGCCTCCGGTTTTTCAATTAGACGTAGGGATTCATTCGTCAAACTATTGTGCTCGGCTGTATGGCGAGCTTTGATACGTCTTGGATGTGGTATCGCATCGCTCCGGTGGCTGTGCTGTAGTTATCACCAAAGGCGAGCGTAAGCGTACGGAAACATCCATTTCGACAGAGTTAAAACGGAGTGCAGATAAGCATCTAGTAGGTCAAGCTTTCAGCAAAGAGACCATAACTTTGGGCACGGGCGGCCGTTCGCCGGCTTCAATTCTAAGACCCACACGCGGTGCCGGCGCGCGCGGAGCTGAGTGGGGCATCCGGCCAGGCTGGGGTGGACCCCGGAGGCTTCAGCCAACCAGAGTACCCAACACGCCGGGCTGACTTGTCGCAGGATTGAACGCGGCTGGAGATGAAAGCCCAACACCGTGTATAGCAAGAGGGCAGCGATATGTGGTGAGGCGACATGGTTTCTTGACCCTTTTGCGTTCTCGAAATCCAGTAACCCTGACCGTTGAAGATGAGTCATCAACCGGAGATTCGTCGGTGGAACTTCCAGGTGGTCCGTGCATACTCTCCCGGTGCCCGGCAACGGCACACTCCACGCTAATGCGGCGTGAGTTGGCGATGGCGTTGTTGATTTGCTTCAATCGAACTTCCCGCGCAATTTCTTCAGCTATCGACCCCATCAGATTCGACGCCAATAGCCATCCCACCGCCTCGAACCAGGTCATCATTCTGCGCGCCACGCATGGAACTCCACGAGAGGATTTTCCGCTGGATCTCGCTACTCCCACCACCTGTTCCTTGCCCAGCGGACTTCGATCACAACGTCGGCGGCACCAACTCGCGAAAACGCAAACTCCCACAAGACGAACCAATCGAGCCTCCCCGCTTGCCTTCCCCGCCGACGAGCACGAAGTCGCCATTACGGGAGCAGCTTCAACACATGGCCGATCAGGCCCGTCCGGATGCTTCGCACGCCCAGCGCGATGGGACACCGACAAGCCCAAACCCGAAGCGACCCCGCGTCGACCCCGTAATCGATCCCGATGCAACACCTCGTGGACTTCGCACGCAGCCCATCAACGCCGACAATGCAGAAAACGAGACGGAGTCGGTAGCATCTTCAGATACCGGGAGGATCTCAAATCGCGCTCTCAGTATTTGCAGTCAAACATCCCTGGCGAAGAGCAGCGGCAGCAAAAAGAGATCGCGTCAATCGAGCCCGCGGAAGCAGGCTGCGCTGATGGAGATTGAAGATGTCGCCGAGACGATGACCTTCACGGGCCGTGCCGCCCCCTCAGAGCAGCTGAAAGCTCTCAATTCTCGCCTAGACAGATTGAACAGGACGGGTAAAGGCATCCTCTCGAAATCAGCCAAGGTCCGTCCTTCCCCGGGATCCATCCCCGCCATTCGTCCCCGCCGTTCGTCCCCGCCGTTCGTCCCCGACATCCGTCTTCCGCATCCGCTGTCTGCACTCGCCGTCCATTCCGCCGATGCCCCACAAGTCCCTGCTCCTAACTAACGTGATGCACATGTCATAGGCATCAATACAAGAAGCAAAAGAGAACACAGACACCCAAAATTTATTTGAAAATGTCACAGACGACTTTTTCGAGCCCGATCAAACCCCATCCCAGTCCAGTATTGCGTCGGTCATCACACGCACCGCGGACGAGCTGGGCCCCACACCCAGTGTACCCGACGTAATGTTAATATGGTCCAATGCCGAAGATTGCAGGCACTTCAACCATTTCGAAAGCCAGTGGAATTGCGCCGTTCATCACCTGGTCCTCCACACGGCCTTCCGGGATTCCAGACATTTGGGCTTTTGCAGCATGTGGGTTTTGTCCGCGTCCTTCATCATATCAAGCGTCTAACAACCTCCAGAACTGGCGCACAGATCCATCCCGAATACAGTCAAAGCGGGAAGAGGTCGCACAACAACAAAAAAGTCGATTTCTGCGTCTTTCTCAAGCAAGACACCCCCGCGCTTCGGGACGCCGCCAAGAAGTCACCAATCAAATCTGTCAACCATACTGACTATCCTGCGCTTCTATCGCGACCAATTTTCTTCAGCATCGAGACTAAGGATTCGGGCGACAAATGGACGGACGCGGTCAACCAGATGACGGTTTGGCTTGCTGCGCATTGGGACTTCCTCGATGATCAGGTCCTACGGGCACAGGGCGTCGACACCTCTGGAGGATCCAGACCGAGGACCTCAGCAGCAGCCCTCTCTGGGCTTGTCTTTCTGCCCGGCATCATCGTGCAAGGGCACGATTGGCACTTTGTTGCGGTGACAAGATCGGCGGACGGACGGACGCAATATTGGGACAAGACACAGATCGGGACTACGCAAAGTATCGAAGGGATCTACAAGGTTGTCGCTGCATTACAGATGCTGGGATGCTGGGCTCAAGACGTGTATTTGCCTTGGTTGCAGCGTACAATCCTCAGCAAAGCAGATGAAACTGCTAAACTAGTTACCCAGCAGTCCCCTAACGCTGCTCAACATCAAACTTAGCAGGGGGCTTCTTAAGTAGGAATTTCAGAAGCTGTATGAGCGCGTTTTCTATTATTTACAACCCTAGCAAATACTAGCTGGACACTGCGGATGCTTATTTTAGCGTTTAGTTAGACTTCTAGAGTGAGCGTTACTAATACTACTGCTACTTTATATCTAAGGGCTTTATAGTCTTAATACTCTTATAGATGCTTTTTCTACTTATGATTTTTTTATAATATCTTAAAGTTTTAAAGTTATTTATTTTAAAGTTTTAACTATAAGTTTAAATAATATAAGTTAGCTATATATTTATATAGTTTTCTTCCTCTATATATTTATACTATATATTTATATTAAAAGTTAAAACTATATACTTATCCTATATATATATATAAAATAATATATAGCTTAATATTTAATTTAATACCTCTACTCTATATATTTATTATATATACTTATATAATATACTTACCCTATAAACCTATTTTATATATATATTTAATATATATATATTTAAATATATATGTATTATATTTATATTATATATTTATATTATGTATTTTTATTATATATTTATATTATATATTTATATTATATATTTATTTTATATATTTATTTTATATACTTATTTTATATATTTATTTTATATATTTATTTTATATATTTATTTTAGATATATATATATATTATACTTATATTATATACTATATAATATACGTATTATCTTTTTACTATATATTTTAATAGATATTATAATTCTAATTATATATATTATATTAATTATCTACTTAAACTTTCCTCTTAAAATTAGCCTCACCCTATAAAATTGCATTAAGTCTTATACGCTAGTTAACTAGTAGGAGGTTTAATATTATTTATTAAGGATCTTAGTAAAGCTAGTCTTAGCTTTAGTCAGCACCTGCAGCAGTTAGCGTCTAGTATCTGCAGACCCTAAGGCCCTAACATACTAGCAATAATGAATGATTATATTATTTATTAAAACTGCTACCTAAAAAAGAGTAAGTCTGCGAAAACTAGGGGTAAGATTTATTAAAATCTTACTGAGTATCATTCATTAAACTTTCTGCGCCTAAAATGTCTATATAATAGATGCACTTAAAGATAACAGTAAGGTATTCTTTTTAGTTAAGTTTCTAGCTTATAGAACACCTAATTAAATTAATAAATATTTAATCTAGGTTTGAATGATCTTAAACTATTGATAGTGACCTATTTAGTCTAAACTAATTAACGATAGTATTATTAACTACTAACTTATATAAGTATTCTAGGGAGACATTATAATTTAGATAACACTAATACTAGCTTATTTTAACCTAATTAAATTATTAAATTTATAAATTTTATTCTAATAGTAACCTATAGTAACCTAATAGTTAGCATACTTTATTAAAAGGGTTAAATAAGATATTTTTAACATTCTTCTACTAGAAAATATAAATAACTTTTAACTTCGCTTATAATTACACTCTAAGTTAGGGTTAAGCTATAGATCTATTTATAATTCTTATTAACTTCTCGCTCACAGTATATAAAGAATATTAATATGCAGTTATTATAAATAAAGTTGTTTTACATCTGAGAACGTAGTATCTGCTCTTAAAACCAGCAGAGAGGAACAGTATATATACCTATATAACAAGAATCTACAGAATTATTTAAACTTAAGACTAACTCAGTAACATCCAATATCTAACCCCCACAACAGAGCTAATTCCCTATATCACACTACTAGTTATAAACAGAATCTATTACAATATATGCAGTTTTATATACTAGCAGATTCAAACGATCTAAGCCTATTACTATAAGGAATATAAATAGGTTAATACTTAAAAGAGAGGTAGTAATATAAGAGGCTAGGTAAGTAAGGTTAAGAGTATATTATAGACAGTTAGCATATAATATTAGAGATTCTACATATCCTAGCGTAGTAAGTAATAGTTTAAGGTAGCTTAAGGATAAACAGCTAATAACTTTCTATAAGGCGCTCTAAATAGAAGCCTAACTTAACAGGTAGTTACTTATATTTAAGATCTCCAGAAAGTCTAAGCAGAATATATAAAGATAAGCTATAATAAGCTGATCTATATTGCTAATAAAAGACTAAAGCTTAGCCTATAGCTAGCCTATATAGGATAGGTAGTATACTTAAAAAGGCTTAATACTAATATACTCTTTAATATAACAGCTTTTATTAATAAAGATAAGGTTATACTTTAGGTAATATAGGTAACAGTTAACTGCATGCTAGACTAAGCTTAGGTAATATCTGCTCCTAATATTATTAGGCTGGCTATACTATTTAAGATACAATATATAGAAGCACATATCAAACTAAAGAAGTTATTTAATAACTATATAGAAGATAATATATAGGTGAGATATAAAAGCATATAGCTAAGTCTATTATGCATCTAGTTCTATACATAAGAAATAGATAATAATAAGTAGCTACTATATAAACTAACGCTATTATAAGGAGAGGTATAGAACTTATTTAAGCAGATAGTAGAAGTAACTAGTATAGGGATAAGGTATTAAACGCAAGAGAAGCTAGAACGCATAGCACTTAACATACTTATTAGCATACTAGACTACTAGCTAAAAGGTAGAGACTATAGTAATACTTTTCTTAGCACTCTTATAGTAATAGGTATTACTAAGAATAGCAGGGTTAGGGTTAAGGGTTAGGGTTAGGGTTAGGGTTAGGGTTAGGGTTAGGGTTAGGGATAGGGTGAGGTATACGTATTGGGATACGTAATCGGATTGGTTATGGGGGGGGGTGGGGGTGGGGGGG